>JAODAL010008641.1:0-116257 GCA_025379985.1 Phyllomedusa bahiana | reverse complement strand
CCTGTATACCTGCTGATTGCCCCTATATCCCTGTGGCCCCCTATACCTGCTGGGGGGCCCCAAAACCCTGCTGAGTCCCCTATATACCTGCAAAATTGCCCCTTAAACGTTTTGAGTCCCCCTGATACCTGCCCAAACCCCCATATCCCTTTAAAATCCCCCTATAACCTGTTGAGTGCCCCCTAGCATATACCTCCTAGGGCCCCTTATACCTGCTGAGGCCCCCTGTATCCTTCTGAGTGCCCAATATCCCGCTGATGCCCTTATACCTGCTGAGGCCCTAAAATACCTGCCTGAGCCCCTATATACCTGCTGAGTGCCCCTATGCCTGCTTTGCCCATATAACCTGCTGAGTCCCCATATTACCTGCGGAGTGCCCAAAATTTACCTAGCTGAGTGCCCCATTTTATACCTGCTGGGGTTCCCTATTAAAACCTTTCTGAGAGTGCCCCTAGCTTTTATACCTGCCTGAAGTGCCCCTATATACCCTGCTGAGAGTGCCCCTACTATATAACCGCTGAGAGTACCCTATATAATCCCAGGGGGTGCCCTACTATTTACCCTGAGAGTGCCCCTATAACCTGCCTGAAGTGCCCCTAAAAGCCATATACCTGCCGAAGTGCCCCTATATACCTGCCTGAGTGCCCCTAAATCTATATACCTGCCTATATTTATATAACTGACTGTCTAAGGGGACAATATCTATATATCTGCCTGACTGAAGAGGACCTATATATACCTGCCTAATTGAGGTGACATATATACCTGTCTAACTGCAGGGACCAATATAGTTTTCCTATTGAGGGAACGTATATACCTGTCTAACTGAGGGGACTTTAATACTTAAAATTTAAAAGAGTTGCTGGAAAACGTGAGGATTCTAAGATATTTGTGTCCAAATCATCAGGACGAGTATTGCCGGGAGAAATACATGAAGGTGTAAAACCGGATGGAGAAGAAAAGGGAAAGTGAACGACGCTGATCAAAAAGACGTGTCTCCGGTGAGTCAGTAAATGTAACTGCACGCATCACTTATTTCCCTGCAGAGCGTCTACATACAACTAGTACCTACCACTATAGGTCACTGTATGGCGGTGGTGTATGTAATCAAGCCTGTGAAACAGCTGATAGTCAAAATGTGGGGGTCCGTTCAGTTCAGGGTCTGGCAGGAATTTGATCCTTAAGTAGTAAAGTTTGGGGTCTTGGGTTTTGTAGGAGTGTTTTTAGTAACAATCATTCACTGGTAAGACTTGCTCCATGTATCGTGTTGATTATTTGGTGACTTATTTGTAATGTTTTACACTGTCATACTAGGTAGAGTTTTTTGAAAAAGCTAATTTGTCATTGTGCAGTGACTGCTGAGGAGATGGAACGGGATCTATGTGGAATGTGCAAAAATTAGTGACAGGACCTGCCAGGGTGAGGGGAATTAGTGTGGGGGGTGCAATTTTTTGGAGCGAGGGGGCGCCATTGGCTGTACTTGCCTAGGGCACCAAAATGCCTTGTCCCAGCCCTGTCACCAACTCTCTACAAAATGGGATACCTGGTCCTTATCAACCATGGGAACAGAATCCTATTCAGCCAAATAAAGTGCAGTCAAAAGGGGTTCTCCGGGACTATCTCTTTATTTGTTATAGTGCTCACAACTTAGTTACCTTGAACTTTGTAATTGATACTCAATTAAAAATTATTTACCTGTTCTGCTTTGAAAATCCAGCTCTTTACTCTCCTTACTACTTCCTGAAAACCATGTGACATCCATTGATGACATGGTCTCAATGGACGTTTTGTCATCACTCAGTGGGTGTGCTTTGAAGCCAGACTCAGCTCAGAAACACTCCCCTGTAGTGGGTCTGACCTGAGCAGAGAGATATCTGGCTGCCTCTAATGACTCATCAGTCACTATGTAAACAGAGATGCTGACAGAAATGTAATGTAATGTACAGAGGGGGAGGGTATTATACATTAATGTGGACACATACAGTGATAACTATGTGTAATTAGTGACTCATCACTGCTAGCTGGTGCATTTATTATTGTATACTGAATTTACCTCTTCTGATAGGAGGAGATGTCATTTTGATAAATTTGCTAAATAGACCTTTTCACCTGGTCAGAAGACTTGCATTGTTTGATTAACTGAATGTGCAGTAGGACTTCTGAGATTATCCAGCAGCAGTCAGAAAAAAAGTCTCCTACAGCTCTTTAAACAGTAGTGGTGCCTGGGTAAAGCATCATGAGATGCTGCCCTGACATTACTGGGTGCAGGGACGATGCCACTTCCCCTACAGCAGACACACAGCTTTCCCATGTTCAAAAACTGATTGCTGTGGGGGATGTGATGTCACCCATCTTTCTTGGATGCTAGATAGGCTGTCCAGTGTACAGGAAAGCTGGGTGATGCCACATTATAGTGTTCCATAAAATCATTAAACTCCCGAACAACCCCTTTAAGGTTTCTCCATATCTCCCACAGCATTCAGTCGAGGGGGCCACACAAAAGAGTGGCCAACTCTCGATTATGTGACTGTTGTAAGGAGTTAGATGGGGGTCTAGGTCCTAGAGGTCAAGCTAGCTCTGATCCTAGCTATTATAAAGGAAGCTCAACTGTACATTGCAGCGAGCTCCGACAGCGGATGGTTCGGTGAAGATTCTAATCCTACACCATCTGAGTGCAGTAGATGTATAGTGCCTTAGAGACGTACCAACTTTCACAGGTGTCTGGGAGGAATACCCTTTTTTCCAAACATTCCAGGACAGCTGGCAATTATAATCTATTTCTCTATTTATCTATCTATCTATATCTATTTTTCTATAAATATCTATCTATTTAAAAATAAGGAAAAAGGTAGCACACCCAAAAGAAATGAAAAAATAGTGCAATGCGGAAGAAGACCCCAGTCTCTATCTATTTATCTATCTTATATCTCTTATCTCATATATTTCTATTTATTCATCTATCTATCTATCTTGTATCTATCTATTGTTTATTCACATACCCTGTTTCCCCGAAAATAAGACATCCCCCGAAAATAAGACCTTGTGCATTTTTTTTTTTTTATGCAGTTCAGAGCTTGGCTGCTTATGCTGATGTTTGTGATGAAATCACTACAGTATATTAATACATGTGGATTTTTAGTTCAACAATAAAAGTGAATTCTTCTTCATGGAAAAATAAGACATCCCCTAAAAATAAGTCTTAGCTCGTCTTTAGGAGCAAAAATTAATATGAGACACTGTCTTATTTTCGGGGAATCTATCTATTGCTCTCATATCTATCATTCTCATGTTTATCTATCAATTTATCTATCTCATATCTATCTATCTATCTATCCAATATCTATCTATCTATCTATCTATCTATCTCATATCTATCTATCTATCTATCTATCTATCTATCTATCTATCTCATATCTATCTATCTATCCCATATCTATCTATCTATCTATCTATCTATCTATCTATCTATCTATCTATCCCATATCTATCTATCTATCTCATATCTATCTATCTCATATCTATCTATCTATCTATCTCATATCTATCTATCTATCTCATATCTATCTATCTATCTATCTATCTATCTATCTATCTATCTCATATCTATCTATCTATCTCTCTCATATCTATCTATTTATCTATCTATCTCATATCTATCTATCTATCTATCTATCTATCTATCTATCTATCTATCTATCTATCTCATATCTATCTATCTATCTATCTATCTATTTATCCTCTGTCTCATATCTTTCTATCTATCTGGTCCTTATCAACCATAGGAACAGGACCCTATCCAGCCAAATAAAGTGCAGTCATGTGCAGTCAATGGCTCAAGCTCAGGTTTCTTCATATTACCTACAGAATTCAGTGGAGGGGACCACACAGATTGTCCACCTCTCTATTATGTGACTGTTGTAAGGAGTCACGTAGAGGTCTAGGTCCCAGAGGTCGAATGAGGGCCCCCAACACCTTTACTCCCATCCAAAATAGTACATCCAACCAGGTCCTACAGATTTATTGGCAATGTAGCCACATATATGTGGTCACTCAGGACTGAAATAAAAAAAATAGTTATGAAAACCTACAGTCAAACCTAAGGAAAGGAGCATGGTCTGCAGGCAGTTTCCTAGAGCAGTATAGAAGAGGAGAAACTTTATGGACCACAAATCCCAAGCCTACAGTTTGCCTTTAAATCTCTTTATTCCACTGTTCAGATGCCAAGCTGCTGATAAAGCAACAGTTAAAGGGGTTTTGCCACAAAGTAAAATTGATGTGGGAAGTTTGTGAATTAAATAATAAACATTTTCACCATCCATTATTATTAAAAATTCTGCACCGTTTTTGTTTTAGCTGCCCTTTTAGTGATCCATTGTTTACAGCTCGTCTCCAGGGGATACGACCAGGGCTGAGAGCTCCTCTGTCCTGGTCGCACATGCTCACACATCACCTCTCCTCTCAGGCAGCTACTGAGTGTTCAACCCCAGGTGCTGTCATTCTACTCCCGTCCTCTGTGCTCCTTAGTAATTAGTCAAACAGTGCAAATAAATAAAAAAGAAACCTCAATCAGGTCTGTGAATGGATAAAGAGAAAAAAAAACACAGGTTTGGTTCCTGCAGGGATTTGAACCGAGGACCCTTGTACCTGGAGGCAAACGTTTTACCTCTGAGCTACAGTGTAGCTACATACAGTTTAACACATTAACAGACCTTTCTTTGACTAGAGAGAGGAAAGGCCTGTTGATGTCATCCTGCTGGGTCACATGATCTGCAATTCAAACAAATCACACACGCCCCCTTCTGAGCACACAGAGCTGAAGAGCTGGATGCCGGAGGTATGAAATGAGATCGTGGTAAAACCCCTTTAAGTTAAATAATGTTAAAGCATTCATGCCATTTCCTAACTTCCATGTTAGGAGACAAGAATGTCCCATCCTCTGACAAAGTATAATGACCGCGCATGCGCAACACTCGTGGTTCTGTTCTGTGGGAGTCTCGATTACAGGTGAGCGAGTTGGCTTGGCTGTATTCGAAATCCCACTGAAATTAACAAGGGTGCTGCGCATGCGCAACCTTCTCTCCATTCTGCTCAGAGAAGTTTGTGGGCCCATTCCGAAGACAGGTGTGTGTCCCTGAGGTAGGAGCCACACCTATTAGACATTCATGGCATGTCCTTTGAATACGCCATAAATATCTGAAATAGGAATACCCCTTTAAGGAACTGAGATAATTGCTTTCAGTGAAACCAGTTCCATCCAAGTTTTTACCTCCCAGATCAACTATCTATGCAAAGAAATCTCCTTAGGGTGCTGACATTTCTGAGATACCACAACGCGTCTGTTAGAAATTATCCAATTGCTTGGACCTTTATTGCTCCAATTGAAATCATTGTTGTAATAAGTGCATGGACGTGTATTTAACATTTCCGCTTGCAGTGACCTACTGTCAAAATACCGGGTTCATAAAGAACAGATTGTTGTATTGCACAAGCGTTTGTTTTAGAATTGGAATGACCCGGTCGGCGATGTAGCAACTGTGAATAACTCAGAGAGTGGAGGTCAATTTTCATTATTGCACATACAACAGCACAACTCTTACTACCTGGGGGACCGTGAGCACTGTGAGAGTCCCGCATGGTTTCATGACTGCTTGAAATGCCTGTTCTTCAATGGATTTTTTCCACATTGAATATGTACTGTATGTTTCTTGTATAAAAGCAGAAATATATTATTATGTAAACAGAGGGGCTTAGCAACCTCCTCCAGGGTTCTCTTAACTATAGAGATGTAGTGTTGGACGTGTGGTGCACCGGCAATCAATAACTTCAGGCAACACAACTTCTCCAGGGGTTGATCAGGCTTTTATTCACAGCACTGGAAACTTTGTGAAAGTTACACTCTTTTAGGCCATGACACAAGGCAGCGATGCACTTCCTTAACACACACACTTTTCACGAGAGACTCTCACATGACCTCCTCAGTAGCCCCAGGGTCGAGTAGTGGAGAGGATGGGTGTGGTAGTGGCGAGCACTGAGCCATGTCTCACGGTTGTCTCGGTAGCTACCACTCGCCAAAACCTCACCTGCCTTCCCTGGGCCTCAGCACAGTGGTGGGGGGTACCTGCAGCTTGTATGTATGTAGATGTTAACAACCCCCAGGGTGCACTCCATAATGGTTGTGGTCCTCTCCTGCTGTGTTGATGTTGCGGTGTTGTAGGGAGGCGCCCATTATGTTGTGTAGGAAGCCGGAGGCAGATGAAGGGGTTAACAGTTAACAGGAACAGTCTTTTTTATTTACTGGCATACACAATATGACATACAAAGGCTTTCTTTAGCTTTCTTTACATTCCTTTCTCCATGAGTGTCGCAGCAGGCAGCCATAGAGTTCCCCTTTAAAATGGTCTCTTCGGATGCAGTCTTGGTACTGCAAGGAGCACTCTGAACCCAGGAGAACTGACATCCTATAGCAACTTCCAGATAGACTACAGATAGCACAGCGACCCCAGGAGAACTGAATCTAAATGGGCCAGGCCAAAGACAAAAATCTGGACACCATTTGGTCGGTAGGCCAGTGGGGGACTTCCTATGCGCTACCTGTCGTGTACACTCGCCGGTGTACCTGTCTAGAGTTTCCTCCATGCTGTATCCGGTAGCAACTCCATCTAAAGATTGCTTAGCATCTTCCTGGAAAGGTGTGGCCAATAAATAGTCCATGGACATACCAGTTGCAGTCTGGCAGAGGTCCAGGTGAAAATTGGGTAACTTCCTCTCTTCATCTCCACTAGAAATCAGCTAGAGCTCTAGACTAACCACAAACACCAACCAACTCCCATCTTAAAAACTAGGGCTTATTTATAAACTTTGTTGGGCTCTCACACCTGCCTCTCCCTCCCACTAATTTCCATAGCAGCCAGATCTCCAATGACTGTACTCTGAACACTTTTACTTAGCAAATCTTCTTGCAATACACAGAACTCAACACAGAGTTCACTCAGAGATCATATCATCACTAGTATCTCAGTGCAAAATAGCATTACAGTATATTAACAGTAATTAAGCATATGATCCTTCTGCAGTATATACAAGTATTCACAAGCACAAGGGGGTTAAACTCCTGTATACTACACTCTTCTTCAGTCTTCTCCTCTGGGAGTACGGCTGACCCCAAGAGACCTCTTTATAGGCCACCTGATCACTACCCAGGACCGACTCTTCAGGTCTACTCTCTCCAAGGTCCTTTATGCACCTCTGGGGGTCCTCACTTGCCCCTCTTTCCCTCTCTGCCTTCTGGATCAGCTTCTTCTCCTGGCCATGACTCGCCCTCTGTGAGTGGGCTCTCCACCCCAGCCTCCCCTTCTCTTTTCTTTACAATCAAACGTCAGATTCTTTGTAATATGTCAGACCAGGGTTGATCATTTATTTTGTAAAAGGGTCAATGATGGCTGGAGTCAGGGAGAGTTCATTTAGTAATGGAGGAAGAGGAGACGGTGTCTACGCCGCTGGTTTGAAAAAGGAGGAGTTGTCCTCCGAAACGTCACCCATGACGTAGGACTGTGTTTCCGGCGGGTCATGCAGACATGCTGCGCTACTGCTACATGCAGATTGTCAGTATGGATATTTTCTTATATTGAGCTATGGCCTATTTATTACAGATGTAAAATTGTTGTACGTATCACAGGTTTTCATGACTTTTGTATTGTGTCTATTTGACATTAAGGCCCGGACAGTTGGGCATGTATAAAGTAACAAAGTTATATATAAATAAGAAGTGATTAAGGCCATGTTCACACGGCCATCTGCGGGACGTAATTCAGTCCATAATTACGCGTCGGAGTGCGCCAATTACGGGCTGAATCCGTCCCAGTAACTACGGTAATGCACAGTTCTCATAGAGAACTATGGATTACGTCTCCTCTCCCTGCTCGGCGAATCCGCCGGGCGGGGAGATAATTCACATGTCACTTTCTAGCGCCGTATACGCGCCGCTAGCAGTGATTATCTATGGGTCGGTGAGGTGCCGGCCCCCCGCTCTCGCCCTGCCCCCGGCCACACGGCGTAACTGCGGGGCGTAATTACGTCCCGCAGTTAACCCGTGTGAACATAGCCTAAGAAGGACTGCGACTATGTTTCTATTGTGTATTTGTAGAGAGTGGAAGGTTAAAACACTCTTTGCAGCCCGATCCTGTGATTTACGTTCTAAAGGAAAACAAGGTCCATTTTTATATTTTTGGCTTCTGACAAATGCCTTTCCATTGATATTGCTGTCGCTTTGTATCAGCCTGAGCTGCGTTTTGCATCACAAGGCTGACATTAACCGCCTCTCATTATTAGCCCAGTACTGGACGCACCAGGGGGACTGGGAAGAGCTGGGTTAGCATCCAAAGTGGACCATCTAATGTGATGGTTCTCTGCTGAGGCGGTTGAGGGCTGGTATTTTTAGAATGGGAAGGGACCAACATTCATGGACCTTCCCATCCTGAAAGTATCAGGCTGCAGTCGGTGTACCTGGGTGGGTTATGAAAAATAGGGGGGACATCGCATAGTTTCTTTTTAATAATTTTGTTTCTTATTAGATTTTCAATAAACAAATGTATGTGGGGAATAAAGCCCCTCAGTGACTGCTTGTTGCTTTAGCAGTGCAATCACAAGTCCATAGAACTGAACAGCAGTTTAGGCTTAAAGTTTCATCAAGAAAAATGGAGGGGGGGGGCCACATGTAGTTTTTGTATATAAAAAATACATGCCCTCCCCCCTCCATTGTTCTTGATGAAACTTTAAGCCTAAACTGCTGTTCAGTTCTATGAACTTGTAACTGGACTACTGAAGCAACAAGCAGCCACTAAGGGGCATTAAAGGGGTTGTCTCACTACAAGGATTGCTGCTTTTTATGTCACAGATCTTGCAAGAACAAGTCACTTTGCAATATGTGTCCATTAACAGTGTCCTACCTATTCCTAGATATCTCCTCTTGTATGGGCTGCATCAGCCCTTTAAGGTAGGCCTTGCTCTTTTAAAGGGGGGTTCCCATCTTGCACTTTGATGGCATATCGACAGAACATCCCATCGAAGGGTGATAGTATAGCTCCCACCTCTCAGCCCCCCCAAACGTCTCTGTTCACAGAGAAGAGTTAGTGGTCCTCACAAACAACTCTCCATTCTTTTCTATGGGAATTCGCAGTACAAGGGAGCGCTGTGTCCTCCATTTTGTTCTATCGGAGTTCTTAATACAGAAGAGCTCAGTGTTCTCCATTCTGTTCTATGGGATTTCCCAGTACAGGGGAGTGCTGTTTTCTTCATTATGTGCTATGGAAGTTCCTAGTACAAGGCAGCGTGGTGTTCTCCATTCTGTTCCATGGGAGTTCCCAGTACAGGGGAGCGCTGTGTCCTCCCTTTTGTTCTATCGGAGTTCTCAGTACAGAATAGCTCAGTGTTCTCCATTCTGTTCTATGGGATTTCCCAATACAGGGGAGAGCTGTGTTCTCCATTCTGTTCTATGGGATTTCCCAGTACAGGGAACACTATGTTCTCCATTCTGTTCTATGGGAGTTCCCAGTACAGGGGAGCGCTGTGTTCTCCATTCTGTTCTATGGGAGTTCCCAGTACAGGGGAGCGCTGTGTTCTCCATTCTGTTCTATGAGAGTTCCCAGTACAGGGGAGCGCTGTGTTCTATGGTCAGAACTCTTATAGAACAGGTTGGAGAGTTGTGCACAAGAGTGGCCAGATCTCCTTTCTTAACCGTAACATTCAGGGGAACCGCTTTCAAGATAAGTCCCAGAAGTGGGACCCACACATATCACTCTTTGATGGGATATTCTATCAATATGCCATCAAAGTGCAAAATGAGAACACTCCTTTAAAGAGAACCTGTCACATAGGTTGTGCCCCCCTTGCTGAGGGCAGCACAAGCTAGTGTCAGACCTGCTGTTTCCAGCGCTGTGTCCCTTATTCTGTAAGATGCAGCAGTTTTAGAGCATTTACCCCTCAAATCTTATTCATGAGCAGGTGTTAGCTCCACCCACCAAAGGCTACTCCGCCCACTGACAGTTATTCACATGTTTCTACCTATTCAAAATAATAGGTTTGTCAGTTGAGGTAGGCGGGGCTAGCCTCAGGTGGGCCGGGTTTGAAAAAAACTGACACTCTGAAGGACTCTTCGAATGACTCTTCTGGCTGAAAACTGCAGATTTGAGCATTAAATACATGAAAACTACAGCATCTTACAGAATAAGGGACACAGCGCTGGAAACAGCAGGCCTGACACTACCTTGTTATGTCCTCAGCCAGGGGGGCAAAAACTATGTGACAGGTTCTCTTTAAGTGGCTTAAAGGGGTTGTCTCACTACATTGATTGTTCTTACCTCAGTCCTGGTTACTTGGTTTCATTTTGAATTCAGGGGTGTGTTTACTGGCTTCCACTAGGCTGCAGTAGAAGCCAGGTCTGTAGCTATAGCGACCTGAGGAGCTGATGCAGCCCATACAAGAGGGGATATCTAGGAATAGGTAGGACACTGTTAATGGACATATATTGCACAGTGACTTGTTTTTGCAAGCTCTTTAACTTAAAAAGCAGCAGTCCTTGAAGTGAGACAACACCTTTAAAGGGGTTTTGACACGATCTCATTTAAAACCTCCTGCATCCAGCTCTTCAGCTCTGTGTGTTCAGAAGGGGGAGTGTGTGATTTGTTTGAATTGCATGTCATGTGACCCAGCAGGATGACATCACCGTGCCTTTCCTCTCTGTAATCATAGAAAGGTCTGTTTATGTATAGCATTGTGAGTAGCTGAGAGGTAAAGTTTTTTGCCTCCAGGCACAAGAATCCTAGGTTCAAATCCCTGCAGGAACCAAACCTGTGTTTTTTTTTTTTCTTTGTCAATGCACAGATCTCATTGAGGTTTGTTTGACTAATTACTAAGGAGTACAGAGGACAGGGGTAGAATGACAGCACCTTTGGTTTGAACACTCAGTAGCTGCCTGAGAGGAGAGGTGATGTCTGAGCATGTGCGGCCAGGACTGAGGAGCTCTCAGCCCTGGTCGTATCCCCTGGAGACGAGCTGTAAATAATGGATCAGCTAAAAACAAAAATGGTGCAACATTTTTAATAATAATGATGAATGGTGAAGATGTTTGTTATTTCATTTGCAAGCTTCAAATATCAATTTTACTTTGTGGCAAAACCCCTTTAAAACTTATATTGCCCAACAGTGACGGTCATACAATGTACAGTGCTTGTACTAATATCAATGCTTTACATAAGGCATCATATTCAGCTGATAGATTCAATCAAAAACGCCCCCCTCCTCTATTTCACTTTTGGCTAATATTAAGAAGATGGTGACCAGCTAAAGAATAAGTGGGTCATGAACAATGTACAAAAACCAACAGACTAATGGCACAAAAGGATTTGTTCTGATTGCAAATTATCCCTCCCTCGGGCTCTGATTTTCTATAAGCCAATAATCCATTCAGGATCTCAATTTCAGCAAAATAGATTTTGACATGAAAAATATTTCGGCCTGTCAAATTACCACAAACATTGGGCTGTTGACAATGGTGATAGCATTGATCCGCTGAGTTAATAGATGAAAATTGTTTTCCGTTATTTTCCTTTGTTGTCAACAAATAGATGTTAGAAGCAGAATTAATGACTAACATATGGGGAGCCCCACACAAAGGTACCATTCACTTCAAGGAGGATTTTGCACATAAGGACGTTGTTTTACAATGCGGGTTCCCATAATTACACCCGAAATGAATCACGTTACTCTACTTGTACATCACATTCTAGAGAACTCATCACGAGAAACAGTGGCACTATTCCTGAGGAAATATTAAAGAATTGTTGCCCACTCCCTTGTGCTGGGATCCTATCTTACTGTTGATCAAAAAAGTCCTCCATTGGGCAACAAGCCATAGGGTAAGACAAATCACCAAAAATCACCAAAAATATAATTATATTACTCTACTAAGGTACCATGACAAGCTTGAAGGACATGGATTATTGTACGTCATAATTACCAACTGCCCTTGAACATTCAGGAGGCTCCCATAAAAATTGGAGTCCTCCCAAACTCCAGGAAGAGTTGACCAATATTCTGGGTGCTGTAAATGATGCTTGTATGGTTTGGGCTCAGAAGGTGTGCCGGGCAACAGACACTGTGGAATCCATCTGTGATGTAGAACTGGAGACCTGAGGCAACGGAGCAAGTTCTGATCCTGGACGTTTAACCTCGTGGATACCATGGTCAAAAGTGACTGCGACATCTTGGTGGTTGACAGAGAAAAGGGACAACTTCATAAGGAGTTTTTATGTTCTTCTTATGTGTACATGGGTTAGTTCCGGGTACTCTAGTTTCCCCTATAGCCTGGAAACACAGGCTAATCTGGAATTTGGATAGTGAGTCCAATTTGGGACATGGAACAATTTGAATAATGACAATCTCTGTACAGCGCTGTGGAATATCAGCGCTATATAAATGAATATAGCAAATAAACTAATAATAGGTTGCCCGACAGCAGCATAATATATAGCAATACGGTAATATACAGGAAGGATTAGCTCTGTATTATAAAAGCAATCAAGTCATCACTTACAATAGTCTATTCCTGCAGTGGGACAGTTGGGCAGATTTATCAAGGCTGTTGTGCCAGAATTCTGGCTCAATTTATGCCAAAAATAATGGAGTACAAGCTTTTCGCCACATTTACTATGTGTTTTTAGACAATTTCAGACGTTTCTGCACCTCGTCTGACAAAGGGGCGTGGACTCGTAAAAGGGGTGTGGTTTTGTGGGGAAAGGGGCATGGCTTAAATGTGGCAAAAATTGTGCCTGAATTTTGTCACAGTTTCAGGTGTAAAAGTAAGCATAGGTCGTACAAACTTAGACTACACAGTTCTAACCTGCGGCAGATTTATCAACACTATGATGAATGTGGCGCATTGTAAGACTGTCTAACTTTAGGTTGTCTAAGGCTATGTTCACACGGGTTAAACTGGGGGCCTTTTCGTGTGTATTTTGCGGGTACTGGCTCAATCAACAAAAATTTGGCCCCCAGCATTATGAAAAACCCACAGTTCCATGGGAAACTATGGTTAGCCCCCCCTCCCCGGCGTAAAATATGCCGGGGGGAGATAAGTGACATGTCTTTAATCCGTGCTTACGGCGCGAGAATGCATCCTTGGGCCGGCACCCCCCACCCCCCCCCCACCCCGATCGCGCAACCCCAAGTCCAGGCGAAATTGCGGGGGCTTACGCACCGCAATTATGCCGTGTGAAATTAGCCTAAGAGTTAGACACTATTGACAAATCTGCCCCAGTATGTATGAACCCGCGTAGTGGTATCAAAAAATCGGGGTCTGGCTATGCCTTGCCAAATAGCAATATTTGGGGCGCTTTCAAAATTCCCATCCCGGGGTGCAAATTTGATGTACAACTGTTCATACATCTATGGAGCGTATCTAGATACGGCAAAAAAATGGCGCAGCCCCATTCATACGTGTCGCCCTAAACATGTCTCAGCATATAAAGAAGTAAAATGGATAAAAACCAACTCAAAAGATACAAGGAATCGCAGCATCTGTAAGCATCCAATCTAGGAAATGATCATGTAATTAGCACAGTCAATGCCGCACAAATAACAAATGAACAATATACGGGACCATTAGGGGTTAAAAAGACTTTTGTCATTTTATATTTCTTTTTAAGGGGTATAAAATGACCAAAAAATAAAATTTGTTGAATTTTTTTTTTTTCTGCGCTGTTTAGTGTACGGGATAAATATTGTTATAATTTACTAGCTCAGAATTATAGGGATGCACCAATACCAATTATGTTTAACTTTTTCACGTTTTTAATTGTAAAATGACAAGAGATTTTTTTAACTTTTAAAATTTTTAAAAAATGTTTTTCAAACTTTTTTTTTTACTTTATGTCCCCCCAGGGTACTTGACCAGTAGGACGTGTTTTTATAAAATTTTTGCAGGGTATATATTGGAAAAGTGATACCTATTCCCCCAAATAAAAACCCCCCGAAAAAAAGGACTAGGGCTTTTTTTTATGCAATTCAAGTTTGGGTGCTTTGGGAAGGGTTTACAGGCTTATTGCCCACATAAAATTTTGGGGGGGGTTTCGCCCCCCAATTACGCCGGCAGCCCTGCCCGGGGGGGGGGGGACGGATCTCGCCGCCCCATAACTGTCATTTTCGGGGGCGTACACCCGTAAATAATGTGCTGTCACTTTTCCCCCGGCGGCGGATTGCCGGCGGGGGGGAGGAGAACTGTGGATTGCCGTAATGGGGACGGGTTCCAGCCGTCTCAGCGCAAAAAAGCGCGCAGTACGGTTGGCCCCAAAAACTGATGTTTGGATGAAATCACCACAGTAATTAAAAAATTTTGGATTTTTTAACTGAAATGTGAATTCTTGTTCATGGAAAAAAAGACATCCCCTAAAAATAAGTCTTAACTCGTCTTTAGGAGCAAAAATTAATATAAGACACTGTCTTAATTTCGGGGAAACAAGGTAATAACGGCTCTCCTATTATACCTTTATCAAAAGCGGGGTATAATAGGAGTACTAAGATGGCAGTCGTGTATGCCTTCATTAGGCCCCCAGATGCCATGACGACCAGTCAGCACCCTGCGATCCCCAATCTATTTCATATTTATCTATCTGGTCATGCAGAGCTAATCAGGTGGTCCTGTACTGAAGTATGTGCCAAATACGCTTGAAACCACCAAACTTTTAATACCAAGTATTGAGCAGTATTTTCTAGACATTGTAATCCACTGTATGGTCAATACAAGTTAACATCATGGTTATTTTAAACCAGATCACTATATGGGTGCAAAAAGTACAAGGTGAGGCCGGTCCAGTACAAGCCATATCGTGTTGCTTCCAGTGAGACTGACCTCCACAACAAACCTGCTGTCTTATGTCCTGGTTCACTCTTAAGACCAGAGAAACAATCCAGTACCCACTTTTTATGTACTGACTGCAGTCAGCTAATGCACTATGGGGGACATGTATGAAAACTGTCTTGGTCTAAGACCTTCTTTGTTGCCCATAGCAACCAAACAGAGCTCCCCTTTCATTTCATACAGGGTAACGAAGAAAGTCTTACACCTACACAGTTTTCATACATGTCTCCCTATATCTTGCGGTGTTCCCAGTGCTTCTTATCTGTTGCACGGCGCAGTGTCTCCGATTGGAGTACCCTACTGCCTGCAGAGATGCTGGGGCTGAAAAGGAGCTTTGAGCTCCTCTTATCTTATCAGTCGTCCTGTTCTGGTATGCCTTATTAGTTGTCTCACTTTCTGAGATGTCTCTCCTACTGCATGGTCCCTACTCTGCTCTATGAAAGGAAGAAGGGTTGCGTGATAACAGTGTAATGACAGCTCTTGGCTTCTTCCTCTTCTCTGTATACTGCCTGGCCGTTACTCATGGGCCAAATATAATTGCACCGCAGTCCAGATTTGACCCATGGGCCTGAGTTTGACACCCCTGCTTTAGAAGATGGAAACTGAGCACCTTCTTAGTTCTAGAAAACCTGTAAAAGGTGGTGGAGGTGTCTCTGAGCGCTTTTACGCTCTAGCAAAGATGATGAAGGTGTCACTGAGTGCTTTTACACTCAAGCAAAGATGGTGAAGGTGTCACCGAGTGCCTTTTTAGTCCTAGAAAACCTGTAAAAGATGGTGAAGGTGTCTCTGAGCACTTCTTAGTTCTAGCAAACCTGTAGAATATGGTGAAGATGTCACTGAGCGCTTTTAAGCTCTAGCAAATATGATGAAGGTGTCTCTGAGCGCTTTTACGCTCTAGCAAAGATGATGAAGGTGTCACTAAGCGCTTTTACACTCAAGCAAAGATGGTGAAGGTGTCACCGAGTGCCTTTTTAGTCCTAGAAAACCTGTAGAAGAAGGTGAAGGTGTCAAGGAGTCCCTTCTTAGTTCTAGTAAATCTGTAGAAGATAGAAAGGTGTTGCTGAGCACCTTCTTAGTTCTATGAAACCTATAGAAGATGGTGAAGGTGTCACTGAGCACCTTCTTAGTTCTAGAAAACCTGTAGAAGATAATGAAGGTGATACTATGTACTTTCTTAGTTCTAACAAACCTGTAGAAGATGGTGGACGAGTTACTGAGCACCTTCTTAGTTCTATGAAACCTATAGAAGATGGTGAAGGTGTCAAGGAGCCCCTTCTTAGTTCTAGTAAATCTGTAGACGATGGAAAGGTGTTACTGAGCACCTTCTTAGTTCTATAAAACCTATAGAAGATGGTGAAGGTGTCAAGGAGCCCCTTTTTTGTTCTAGTAAACCAGTAGAAGATGGTGGACATGTTACTGAGCACCTTCTTAGTTCTATAAAACCTATAGAAGATGGTGAAG
This sequence comes from Phyllomedusa bahiana, assembly GCA_025379985.1. NCBI lineage: Eukaryota > Metazoa > Chordata > Amphibia > Anura > Hylidae > Phyllomedusa > Phyllomedusa bahiana. The sequence goes on along the minus strand of JAODAL010008641.1, from coordinate 99,885 downwards.
GTGTCATGGAGCCCCTTTTTTGTTCTAGCAAACCAGTAGAAGATGGTGGACATGTTACTGGCACCTTCTTAGTTCTATGAAACCTATAGAAGATGGTGAAGGTGTCAAGGAGCCCCTTCTTAGTTCTAGTAAATCTGTAGAAGATGGAAAGGTGTTACTGAGCACCTTCTTAGTTTATAAACCATAGAAGATGGTGAAGGTGTCACAAGCCTTTTTAATTTCTAAAAACCCCTTAGAAGATGGTGGACATTTTACTGGCCCCTTTTTTAGTTCTTAAACCTATGAGGAGGGTGAAGGTGTCACTGAACCTTTTTAGTTTAAAACCGTAGAAATAATGAATGAACTATTTTTTTCTTAGTTCAAACAACCTGTAAAAATGGTGGACGATTTTACTGACACCTTCTTAGTTCTTGAAACCTAAGAAATGGTAAAGGGGTTTATATTTTTGTAAGTTTCATAGTTTCTTAGTTTGTAAGGCTGAAAAAAGATAGCGTCCATCCAGTTACCTTTTGTGCAAGGTTTGATCCAGGGAAGGAAAAAACCCCCCAATAGGTAGAAGCCAATTGTCCTATTGTAGGGAAAAAATTCCTTCCGACTCCAACAGCAATCGGAAAAATCTCTGTCAATGACCCCTCTCCTAAATCCTAGCACTAAACTTGTTATTTATTACACCCAAAATGCATCCAAAACCATTTTTGAACTCCGTTATTGAATTCAGCATGACAAGCCCCGGGCGAGAGTTCCCGTCCACGATTTCAGTAAGAATCCCTTTCTATGTTAGTAAAACTTCCGTTCCCAAGACGTAGAGGATCCCCCCTTGTTCTAGATACAGCCCTGGGAAAAAAATAAATTTTTGGGGGGAATCTCTTATTGCCCTTTTGATGTATTTAACATATATTTTTATCCCCCCCCAAGCCGCTTTTCTTAAACTAAATCCCCCTAATCGTGCAAATCTTTCTGGTTACGTAGCCCACCCACCCTTTTTTATTTTGGTTGCCGCCTTTGTCCCTGTTAAAGCTTACAAGTCTTTTCCTGTGCCGGTGCCCAAAACGTCCCAAAAATTTTTCCATGGGGGTTTCAAACCCAAAACTTTATAATGGGAGAAAAATGTTCTATCAGTGCATCTATGCCCCTTTTAAAGCACCCCATGACCTATTTCCTTAGCACTTTTGTCGAACTGCTGCTACAATTAAGTTTTACGCCACCGGGTTTCCCCCAGTCCTTCTCCATGTCTTTTTTACCCAGTTTTTTTCCTTTAACATGTGTCATTTAATGGATTTCTTTTCCCCCCATGTGCATAACCTTGCATTTTTGTATTAAAACCTCATCTGCCTTTTCCCGCCCAGGCCCCAACTTATCCAACCCCTTTTGAAATAACACATTACCCTCTATTGTGTTGATTACTTGTTGATTGTGTTGATTACTTTACAGAGCTTATACGTCTGAAAAGTTTGATATTCTACTGTGTACCCCCCGTGAAAGATCTTTTAATGAAATTTTGAAGGGGATTGGGCCCAATACTGCCCCTTGTGGTACCCCACTATAAAGGTCCGGGGAGTTGTACCGTTAAAACTACCTTTTTGTTTTTATCGTGAGCCAGTTGCCACCACTTGCACACATTTTCTCCCCGTCCAACATTCTCATTTTATTTTCAACCTTTTTGGGCACCTTAAATCTTAGAAAAAAAAGATTATAAATGTCCCCGTCCTTTTAAATTTAAAAAATATTAGTCTGACAGGACCGACCTAAAAAACCCCATCTGGAAAAGGCGGTTTACTTTATTTTTTAAATGAGATACTCCAAATAGAATCTCTGAGAAAAACCCTTTAAACTTTACCTACAACAAGTTAAGCTTACCGGCCTATAGTTTCCTGGATCACTTTTTGACCCTTTTTGAATATTGGCACCCCATTTGCTCTGCGCCAAACCTTTGGGACATACCCCATTATTAGACATCCATGAATATTAAAAAAGGGGCCTATCTTACACATTTAACCCCTTTACAGGGGGGTAGCCATCTGGACCTGGGATTTTTCTATCTAATTTCCTAAGCGGGGCTGCACTTCTCCTTGGTTAGAAAGAAACTTTAAATTGGAGTCTATTACACCCTCTTTCACTGAAGCTCCTCCTCCTTGGTAAAAACATGGAGAAAAAAGTGTTTAATACGTTTGCTTTTTTTTCCGCCCTGCAAATTTTTCCCCAGTATTTTTAAAGGGGGAACATTCTCTTTTTTAAATTTTTTTTAAATTTTTAGTTAAAAAAATATTTGGGGTTAGTTTACTTTCTATAGCAATAGTCCCTTTCCGTCCCCACTTTGCTTTCCCTTTTTCTTTATTTTACACACTTTATTTTTTTCCTTTTCTTCTTAGTGCCCCTTTCCCGCCCTCCTGTTTTAGTCTGAAACGTGTTCTTTTGTTTTTTATTTTCCCCCTTTACATCTCTGTTGATACACATTGGGTTTTTTGTTTTTAATTATTTTATTCCCTAAAATTGTACCCCTTCCCCTTTGGGATCCTGAATGTTTTTTTAAAAAAATCCCATTTTTATTTTTCTGCCATATTTAAACCATTGTCCCAGCAATACGGTTTAGGGCCTTCTAAGCAAATAAAATTAGCCTTCCCAAAATTTTGGGGTTTTTTTGGGTCCCTTTACAAAAAACTATTGAAGGATAAACGGAAATGTATTATATTATGGTCACTAGTCCCTAGGTGCCCCCCAACCTGAACCTTTGTTACTCTGTCAGGTCTATTAGTCAATATTAAGTCTAGAAGGGCCTTTCCTCTAGTTGGTTCTTGCACCATTTGGCAAAGGTAATTATCATTAGTTATTGTCAAAAACCTGTTTCCTTTGTGAGAGCTACAAGCTTCAGATTCCCAATTGATGTCTGGATAGTTAAAGTCGCCCATAATAATAACCTCATTCTGATTAGCCGCCTCATCTATTTGCCTGAGGAGTACATCTTCCATGGGTTCTGTTATGTTTGGGGGCCTATAGTAGACTCCTATTAGAATTTATTACTATTACCCCCATGTATATTTACCAATAATGATTCCACATGTTCATTACCTGTACCTATATCTTCCCGCAGTGTTGGCTTCAGACAGGATTTTACATAGAGACAGGCACCTTCTTCTTTCTAGCAAACCTGTAGAAGATAATTAAGGTACTACTATGTACTTTCTTAGTTCTAACAAACCTGTAGAAGAAGGTGGACAAGTTACTGAGCACCTTCTTAGTTTTAGCACACCTTAAAGGGGCTGTCTCACTACATTGATTCAACTTCCTCAGTTCTGTTTTCTTGGTTTCACTTTGAATTCAGGGGCGTGTTTACTGGCTTCCACTAGACTGCAGTAGAAGCCAGGTCTGTAGCTATAGCAATCAGTGCTGGCAGCCTATCAGGATAGATCAAACAGGTCTGTAGCTATAGCGACCTGAGGAGCTGATGCAGCTCATACAAGAGGGGATATCTAGGAATAGGTAGGACACTGTCAATGGACACATATTGCAAAGTGACTTGTTTTTGCAAGATCTTTAACATAAAAAGCAATAACGTAGTGAGACAACCCCTTTAAGGAGATGGTGGTCGGTGTCACTGAGCACCTTCTTAGTTGTAGAAAGCCTATAGAAGATTGTGAAGTTATCACTGAGCCCCTTCTTAGTTTTCTAACCAAGCGGCATAGCCAACAAGATATCCTGGATTTATGTCCCTATGGCTAGGCCAAGAATTTAGCAAGATATTTAGGGCTTGACATCACAACAGGTGAGCGCCATAGATCCAACCATAGGATGTCTTTGATTACCTGGTCGTGACTTCACAATAACAACTAGTCTGCAGCTAGTCTTTAGAATATGACGAATATTCCTAGCCTTGGAGCAACCTGGAGGAACCTGACATTAAGGTCTATTTATCTTTTTTGTTCTTTTCTGAACCTTGCAGTGAAATTTCGAACAAGCTAATTAACCGTAAAGATGTGTTCCTCAGATATGTCTGGCGAGCGGCCACCGCATTCCCCGAATATCAAATAGCCTAATCTAATTATTATTTTTTTGGAATACATAGGTCATAAATGTGCAGAGTAACCTGAAACACTGGTGGGACTGCCAGCTGGCCCGATCTGTATCATTCCAAGCTGCTGCCCTGCAGTTCCCTCTTCATCTACATGGGGCTTGGAGCTTGCCGATAATTGCATGGCAGGTAATAAAAGAACAAAAGTGAATGACGGAATGCTTGGCATTTTTATCTGAGCTCTCACACAATTTTATTACCTTATGAGATGAGCGCAGTGTGGGCATTGCTTCATTTAAAGGCACAGATAGGCTGCACATTACTGACGGGCCTACACAGCATTGCTCTGGCGACATTATAGCGGTGGGTTTGTAAGCCTCTATTCACACCAGTGTCATGGCCTCCATTTTATAATGAAGCCATAACAGTTTAGCAGCAGTTGCACCATATAAAGGGGGTAGGGGCACTATTGACTGTCAGGGGCCACTGCTGCAGCTCAGAGATGAGGAGGTTAGGTCAGGTGGAAAGTGAGGTAGTTAAAGGGGTTATCTCACTACAAAGATTAGCATTCAACATGTATGGAATGTTAAATCAAGACTTTTTCCAAATACATTACTCTTTTGATATTACCTTGGTCAGGAGATGAGAGATTTTATCTGCTCTCAGTGCACACAGGTTTCTCTGGTTACCGTCCTGCTCTCCCTTCTTGATTAGACAGAGAGCAGGGAGTGATGTCTCCAGGATGGACAGCAGCTTAAGAACAGACTGTGTTATCGCTAACAAACAAAGAAGATTAATTACTTTTGATCGTTTGCTTTGAGCTCCGAAACCCTTTGCACTATAGATTACATCACCCTGCAGTCATGTCAGTGCAATTGAAATTGCTGGGAATAAGGAGCTTATATGCTAATCACTGCTATAGAACCACCCACAGTCTGAGCAGGAAGTGATAGGAAGTATGAATCTGAAACTGTCTGTGGCTCTGTGAAACAGCATGGTGAGAAAACCCTTTTAAAGCGATTTTAACACGAACTGAAATTGAGGTGTGAAGCTTGGAAATTAAATAATAAATATTTTCATCATTCATCATTATTACACATTCTGCACCATTTTTGTTTTCGCTGCTCCCTTAGTGATCCATGTAGTACAGATCGTCGCCAGGGGATCTGACCAGTGGTGAGAGCTCCTCAGTCCTGGCCGCACATGCTCAGAAATCACCTCTCTTCTCAGGTAGCTGCTGTCAGTCTCTTCCCTGCATAGTAATCACTCACACAAACTCACTACTGAGTCAGTGTTCAACCCCCAGATGCTGTCTTTCTACTCCTGTCCTCTGTGCTCCTTAGCAAAGAAATTTCAATCAGCATTGAGAAAAAAAAAAATCCACATTTGGTTTATCCTGGGATTTGAAGCTAGGACACCTATGCTGAAAGGCAGAAGTGCTAACCACTCAGCTACATTGTAGCTACTAACAGCTCTTTACATGAACAGACCTTTGCTTGACTAGAGTGAGCACACTATGGAGAAAGGCCTCTGAAGCTGACAGTTCAAGGAGTTGAGGGCACCAGCATCAAGGTTGACCCCTTATTGTAGTAGGTAATATCCAGGGTGATGAGTGGAGGGCTGCAGTGGCTGTCCCAGGCTGTTTTGCCTGCTGGAATGACGGCACACTCAACTCCCACTCTAACTGCTGCTGACAGTATAGTGGATGGGGAGATGTGTGGCCTGACAGATTGAGCCCCTCCGCTCGTAGTAGTGGCCGGTGGCAGGTGCTTGCTGTGGCCATTACTGCAGAGCATCCGGTCAGTGTGGCAGCTTCTGTAAGGTTGTAGGCACCACGGCATCTCACTAGACTGATTAGGCTCATCCCGCATCCCGTGTAGTATAGCGGGTCTGTGTGGGAGGCAGAATCACCCGTGTGGATTTGCTGGGTGATGCGGTGCACCGGCCCTTGGAATCAGACACAGAGACTCTCAACTTCAGGGATCTTGCAGAATTTACTCACTCTTGACGTAGTACGTTACACAGCACAATACACTTCTTACGTGCACCTTACACAGCACATTTCACTTAAAGGGAACCTGTCACATAGGTTGTGCTGTGCCCCCCTTGCTGAGGGCAGCAGAAGCTAGTGTCAGACCTGCTGTTTCCAGCGCTGTGCCCATTATTCTGTAAGATGCAGCAGTTTTAGAGCATTTACCCCTCAAATCTTATTCATGAGCAGGTGTTAGCTCCACCCACCAAAGGCTACTCCGCCCACTGACAGTTATTCACATGTTTCTACCTATTCAAAGTAATAGGTTTGTCAGTTGAGGTGGGCGGGGCTAGCCTCCGATTGGCCGGGTTTGAAAAAAACTGACACTCTGAAGGACTCTTCGAATGACTCTTTTCTGGCTGAAAACTGCAGATTTGAGCATTAAATATACGAAAACTACAGCATCTTACAGAATAAGGGACACAGCTCTGGAAACAGCAGGTATGACACTGGCTTGTGTTGTCCTCAGCCAGAGGGGCATAATCTATGTGACAGGTTCTATTTAATAGTACACAGGGCGCCTCTTCATACTGCAACTATGAGAGGAACTCCGAACTCGCTTAACTCCCTCTTCTGCACCCTGAGGAGGGATGAGACAATCTAGGCTGGCCTACTGTACTCTCTCTTCTTTAGGAGACTTCTCTGATTTGTCCTCATCTCACTCGTACTCTTCCGGTTCTGTGAGTCTAGGAGCTGTTGTGACTAGTGATGAGCGAACAATAAAATGTTCGAGTTTGAGTCGAACCTCTTACTTTGAGAAGTTCGGTTCAAAGTTCAAATCGAACTCGAACTTCGAACCCCATTAAAGTCAATGGGAGAAGATGTTTGGGTTAATTTTTATACCTATACAGGTGAGGAGAAGCTGTAATTACCATCCATAACAGTACAACAAAACTAGGCGCATTATACGCCGGGCATGACACAATGTAATGCACCTAAAAATGATACGCTGTGCGCCTCCATAACACAATGCGCCTATCGAGGCGCATTACATAAACTATGATATGTTATGCCCTCCGTTGCGCAATGTGCCTCGATGGGCGCATTACATACACCAGCAATGATATGCTGTGTGCCGCGATTTGTACAATGCACCTCGATAGGCGCATTGCACACACTACCATACACTACCAATGATATGATATGTGCCGCAATTAGGCACATTATGTTTACTATGCAAGCTATACCTGACGCCAGATTTTTGAGAGGATCGTACTTTTCAGGTGCACTTTACACTGATTTAATACACCTTAAAACTGCCCCGGCGTCGCCAATTTTCGGACATGGAAACTATTAAAACGCGATGTCGAATGTGAACATTTACTCGAACAAACAGTAAAATGTTCGGTTCGACTCGAGTTCTAAAAAATCGTGAAGTTCGACTCGAACTTAACTTTTCTCGAACAACTAGTTTTAGCTACTCCGGCTACTCCTTCTTCTTACTGGAACGGAACTGCTTAACTGGCAACTGTCCTCACCAACAACTCTGAGGGAACTCTGGAACCCACCAGGCTACATTTCTGCTCTTTAACTGCTGTCAGAGTTCCTTGTTGGTCCTGGGCGGCATACATTGGCGCCACTCAGGATGTTTAGCCCTGTCCCCATCAAACGTAGTGGGGAAGGGCAGTCCTCCAGCCCTGGTTCCCTAGCGGTTTCCTCCACAGGGGTTTGTTCCTCTTCTGAGTGCTGGAGGTTTAGTGCCTTCTTTGGAATTTGGCCCGATTTTAGTTTAACATATTATTTTACAGGCCTTAAAAAAATATGAATATTGAAAAGAATAAGAAAAAAGAATAAGTTGATTTTTGTAACGTTTGTCGCAGCTATGGTGTTGCGGTCGGGGAGTCAGGTGGAAGTCGCAGGCAAGTTATGGTGGAGCAATTTTACCTAACAGGAGCTGTTAAACTTAATGGTGGTGGACAGGCTGAGCTTTGGAGGCCAGAGTGAATGATATGGTAATGGTATCGTCATCCAGGGGCGTCTTGGCTGTGGAGCTAACACATTTGTCAGAATGTCCAGCCCGTACATGCCGCCCCTTTTTTGCTGTCTCACCGGTTGCTGTATGGCAGCAGCTCGGGGATGCAAATGCATACTCGCACCTGACTTCTAACAGTGATTGAGTAGCGCACCAGACCATCCCCCACCTCCTAGGGGAGGCCCGGCATGACCCGGCACGCTGGCACAGTGATATCAAACCAGGATGTGTTGGAAAGGGGAGAGGGACAGAAGTCAGAGGAGGTCATATGTAGACCTTACCTTTCCGCCGGAAGAGCAGACAGCACAGCACGGAGCAGCAGTCCCGTCCACCCACTCTTGGGTTTTGCTTGTTTATTTAGTTCAGGTTGGGGTCTGATTGGGTGATGGTTTTGTGGGGTGTTGCTCGGTTTGTAATGTTTCATATGTCCTTTTGTCTTATGGTTGTCATATTGGCCTTTGGAGGCTGGGGTTCTTGGAGTTGGGGGAAGAAAATTGGTGAGGAAGTCATTCGGGGTATGAATCCCTCAGTGTTTGGCTATTTGGACTTGATCTTTCAAAGGTGGGCTCTTTTAGTATGGTATTCCTGGAGAGCAAAATTGTTGAGCCATTAAGGATGGTTTTTGGTGCCTCCGAGCCAGTGGAGTACGGCTGGGGGTCATGGTGTTTTTCCCTTAGGAGATTTGGTTGCCAGGTCTCTTAGCTCCAAGGACCTCAGGGCCATATGTTTGAAAGTGTTGTACTTGTTTACAATGTTCAGATTAACATTATTTGGTTATGTGGATATGTGGTTATGTATATATATATATATATATATATATATATATATAGTTTATATATTTTATATGGAAAGTTATTTATGTTGTACTTTGTTAAAAAAAAAAAAAATGGCTGCTGTGGCCAATACTATGCAGTCGGCTGTTGTTATTTCGGGTTGGCTACAAGCAGATGGTGGGTGGCGTGGGTTATGGGTCAGGTAAGGGTAAAAAGCAAGCAATCAGTGTTGCCTGGGTCATGTTAGTTAGTCGCCTCGCTCCAGGTTTCAGTGTACTTCCATATTTAAGAGATGTCTTTCATTGGAGTTGACTCCACGGATTTTGAGACCCACTCAGTCCGTATAGAGGCTGCAGCGGAGGCAGCCAGGGCTGGTCTTGCAGAGCAGGAGGTTATGGGCATAGGGCGGTGGAGGTCACAGTGCTTCCTGGTTATGTGCATTCAAATGCTTAATTTTGTTTTAGGTTGTCCGGTCATATGTGTGATCCATGTGTTTTCTGGACTCTGCAATGCTGATCCCCGAAGTTGGGGTCTGGGATTCCAGGGAGTAGATGGGCACTGGAGGGGTATCCGAGGTCTTCACTGGTCACAGATCCTCCCAGAAGTGGTGGTCATCAGTCGTGGTTTAAGGTCTCCTGTTGTCTAGGTGCTGCATGCTGGTGCCAATGACCTGTTTAGTGAGAATGGGTGAACTGTTTTCTAATCTCATATCTATCGATCACATATTTTTCTTTCTTTCTTATCTTCTATTTTATAAATCTATTATTTTATATTTATCTATCCATCCATCTAGATTTGATCTATCACCTTTTTATTCTAGTATCGTCTTTCTTTCTTTCTTTCTTTCTTTCTTTTCTTTCTTTCTTTCTTTCTTTCTTTCTTTCTTTCTTTCTTTCTTCTTTCTTTCCTCATATCTGTCTACCTCATATCTATCTATCTATCTATCTATCTATCTATCTCATATCTATCTATCTCTCTATCTCTCTATCTCATATCTATCTATTTATCTATCTATCTATTTGTCTGTCTATCTATCTCATATCATCTATCTATCTATCTACCTAATATTCATCCATCCATCTAGATTTTATTTGTCACCTTTTTATTCTGGTATTATTTCATCTTTCTTTCTTTCTTTCTTTCTTTTTTTCTTTCTTTCTTTCTTTCTCTTTCTTTCTTTCTTTCTTTCTTTCGTTCCTCATATCTATCTATCTCATTATATTTCTGTCTATTTTTCAATCTCATTATATACCTATTATCTATCCACCTAATATATGTCTATCCATCCATCTATATTTTATCTATCACCTCTTTATCCAGTCTCTGTGATATCCACAGATCATTTCCTTATAATAACCCCATGATGTCCTTCTCTGATCTTCTCCGGGGAGTGAGGCTTTGTAGGTGCCGTCCACATGATGTGTCATTTTTTGCCTCTTCGGTAGCTGGGCTTTTCTTCTGTCCTCCTATAACAGGTTACCCTGGGCCGCGGCTCCTGGTGTTTCCTAGCTTGACCTGCGCTCTTTGCCGCTGCATTCCTTGAACCTTGCTCATGCACAGCTGTAATCAGCAGATTTAACAGCCATATATTGTTCTATATAAAGTTACTGGTGACTTGTTTTTTTCCCAGATTCCTTTGCTCTTTTCTTTGGTTCCCAGAAGTAGGCATCCTTGTTATTTAGGTCTGGATCCAAATAACTTCTACAAAAAATGCACAGTATGTCTTGGACTAATTTTAATACTCCGCATGGTTCCAAAAATCTGTCTGTGTTTTCTTTTTCCTTTTTAAATTCTATGGAGCTTTCATTTTACAGCGTGACTCTTAAAGGAGTTGTAGAGGATTAGGAAAAACCTGGCTGCTTTCCTTCAGAAACAGCGCCACCCCTATTTATTGGTAGTGTCTAGTACTGCAGCTGAATGAAGTGTATGGGGGTGGGCATGTGGACTTTTTGAGCCTGTGGTACTGTTTTTGCCATATATTCCAAATCCTGTATTACCCCTCTAGTGGTACCTGCTGTCCATGGAACATATGCGCAATTCTAGATAATGCAGCAAGAACTGCAGACTTTTCTAGGATCTCCTACACAAGCAATTGTATAGGCCGTAGCTTTATCCCCCTGCCCTCACATGATAGCCTGAAAACCATACAAGAGAGGGCAGAGGAAATGGAGTAGCAAATGACTATAGAGTTTGTTTCTTGTCTGTAACCTTGACAATACATAGGTCTGCATAGGAGCTGTGTACATAAAACGGTGGAGAATTTTAATTTTTTCATTAGAGAAAAAAATGTGCGAGTGGACATAGCCTTCCCAAAATGTCAGTGGGACACCCACACTCCCAAAGGAGCAGGCAAGTCCCAAGGACACCACAACCTTACTAGAGATACCCATCCTCCGCCAATGCTATACTGTGTGCAACCGCGCCCAGGAGTGAAGAGCACTGCAGAAATAGGGATAGGGTGTCTGCATTGTTTATAGGTCTAGTCCATAGTTGCCAACTTTTCAAAATGAAAAAGCAGGAGATTTTAGACGGCGGCACGCGTAGCGCGGCGCGGCAAAAATTTGCATGGACACGCCCATCTTTCCGGTATGCCACGCCCCCTTCAAAAAGCCACACCCACTCCACCTAACTGCATAACGGCTTTGGAAGAAAGCCAGGTAGATGCCCTTATAGCCAGGTAGTAACCCCCCATAAGCAGGTAGTGCCCCTTACAGGCAGGTAGATGCCCCCTTGTAGCCAAGTAGATGCCCCTCTGTAGCCAGGTAGGTGCCCCCCTTTGTTAGCCAGGTAGGTGCCCCCATTGTTTGCCAGCTAGTGCCCCCTCTGTTGCCAGCTAGTGCCCCCATTGTTGCCAGCTAGTGCCCCCATTGTTGCCAGCTAGTGCCCCCTCTGTTGCCAGATAGATGTCCCCTCTGTTGCCAGGTAGATGTCCCCTCTGTTGCCAGGTAGTGCCCCCATTGTTGCCAGGTAGTGCCCCCCATTGTTGCCAGGTAAGTGCCCCCATTGTTGCCAGCTAGTGCCCCCATTGTTTGCCAGCTAGTGCCCCATTGTTTGCCAGCTAGTGCCCCCTCTGTTGCCAGGTAGTGCCCCCATTGTTGCCAGGTAGTGCCCCCTCTGTTGCCAGGTAGTGCCCCCATTGTTGCCAGGTAGTGCCCCCTCTGTTGCCAGGTAGATGCCCCCTCTGTTGCCAGGTAGATGTCCCCTCTGTTGCCAGGTAGTGCCCCCAATGTTGCCAGGGAGATGTCCCCTCTGTTTCCACGTAGTGCCCCCTCTGTTGCCAGGTTTTTGTCCCCTCTGTTGCCAGGTAGTGTCCCCTCTGTTGCCAGGTAGTGCCCCCTCTGTTTCCATGTTTATGTCCCCTCTGTTGCCAGGTAGTGCCCCCTCTGTTGCCAGGTAGTGCCCCCATTGTTGCCAGGTAGATGTCCCCTCTGTTGCCAGGTAGTGCCCCCTCTGTTGCCAGGTAGATGCCCCCTCGGTTGCCAGGTAGTGTCCCCTCTGTTGCCAGGTAGTGCCCCCTCTGTTGCCAGGTAGTGTCCCCTCTGTTGCCAGGTAGTGCCCCCATTGTTGCCAGGTAGATGCCCCCTCTGTTGCCAGGTAGTGCCCTCTCTGTTGCCAGGTAGTGCCCCCATTGTTGCCAGGTAGTGCCCCCATTGTTGCCAGGTAGTGCCCCCATTGTTGCCAGGTAGGTGCCCCCATTGTTGCCAGGTAGATGCCCCCATTGTTGCCAGGAAGAGCTCCCTCTGTTGCCAGGAAGAGCCCCCTCTGTTGCCAGGTAGATGCCCCCAGTGTTGCCAGGTAGATGCCCCCTCTGTTGCCAGGAAGAGCCCCCACTGTTGCCAGCGAGATGCCCCCTCTGTTGCCAGGTAGTGCCCCCGTTGTTGCCAGGCAGAGCCCCCCCTATAGCTAAGAAAAATAACCTAAGAAAACCCACTGCCCTCCCCAGGCTCCTGCAGCGCGGCCAGCTCCCGACCGATCTCCTCAGCGGCGCAGGGGGAAGTGAGAGCAGCCGCGCTTCACTCCCCTGCAGCCGCGCGTCACTTCCCCCTGCGCCGCTGACCTGTAGGCACGGCGCGCACAGACGCCGTACATACAGGGGGAGAAGGGAGGAGGGAGCGATCCCTCCTGCCTTCTCCCTGCACAGCGAGACTCCGGGCGGGTGAGCGGGCACAGCGGCCGCTTCACCCGCCTGTAGGAGCGGCCCGGCGGCGCCGGGGTAGCGCACTAGCGCTACTCTGTTGCTGCGGCCATTTAAAGAACCCCCGCCGCCTGCTGGCGGCGGGAGGAATGCCAACTCCCCCGGGAGGGCGGGAGGGGACCCCAAATAGCGGGACCCCCCCGGCCAAAAACGGGAGAGTTGGCATGTATGGTCTAGTCCCCGATCTGGATGAGCTATATTCCAATCTCTTTCTTGCTGGCACCAAAAGAAAGAATTTTTTAGGAAGTGCTACTGTTTTCTCTTATTAACCCTTTTTTGTCGAAAATAAGACAGTGTCTTATGTTAATTTTTGCTCTTAGGTCTTATTTTCAGGGGATGTCTTATTTTTCCATGAACAAGAATTCACATTTGTCCCATGCTGTAGTCAGGTCATCACAAACATCAGCCTAATGGGGCGGCCATCAAATTTCTATCAGATTGTCCAGCATATTTTTCTGTTGGCAGCCTGTTTGGCCGCTATGATGACTGCTATTATGGTAGAGTAGAACTTCTCCAAAGTTCAATATCTATATGCACTGCTTGGAGTACTCAAGAATTTCTCGTGACTCCATGTACATCAATTTATGTTACATTTAAAGATCCCAGTATTTATGAACAAAAATCAATATTTATTCAAAGACAGCCCTGTCATCATCTTCTGGAACATCATCATCACTCTCCAAAACCTGAATTTCATGGTGAATTTCTTGTGACTAAATTTGTTTTAGAAGCAATGGCCCCAATCTCTCGTGTCTATCAATAGCACTTTCCATAAATGAGCACCTCTTGTCCAGGTAGCCTCCCTGTAGCAATGGCTGCCGCTAGGTCTTATTTTCAGGGGAGGCCTTGAATAAAATTGCACTAGGTCGTATTTTTGAGGGATGTCTTATTTTCGAGGAAACAGAGTAGCTATCTCAAATCTATCTATCTCTATCTATTATTTAGCTATTATCTTTCTTTATCTATTATTTATCTATCTCATATCTATCTATTTATCTAAAAAATCAAAAAAATACAGCAGCACTCCAAAAAAAAAATATAGAAGAAAATGGGTACAGGCAAAAAGAGACGGGGAATCAGAAGTCCAATATTATTGATAAGTAAAAAATTCCCGGCTCTCCAGACCAGAAAGAAGATGCAAAAAGCTCTTTATCGCTCCACGCGGAAAGCGACATTTCAGCTCCATCGTGTATCCCTTGTCAAGGCTTTGTGAAGAGAAGGGCCTGTTCACACGACGTATTTGATCCTTTTTACGGATCCGTTTTTGAGGAGTGAAAAGCGCATCCGTAAAGTGGATCCGAAAAAAGCAACAGTTGATACTTTATTTGGATCCGTATTGTATTCTTTCCCAGTTGCGTTTTACGGATCCGCTTTCCGTAAGCGTTTTTCCAATCTCTCTCTCTCTCTCTCTCTCTCTCTCCTATCTATCTCTCTCTCTCTCTCTCTCTCCTCTCTCTCTCTCTCTCTCTCTCATTCATGCCTGCCTGCGCCCGCACAGCCGAGTCCAGCCATCCATCCATCCATCCATCTCCCTGCAGCACCTCACCGCCCAGCCATCCAGCCATCCATCCCCCTGCAGCACCTCCCTGTCCAGGCGCCGCTCCCCCGCCCGTCCAGCCGCCGCCGCTCACCGTCGATGACCCGTCCGGCCGCTAACTGCGCTTTTCGTATCCGCTTACAGGATGCAAAGGGCAGCTGATACGTACCTGGAGTGTGGAGCGCTTTTTGAAAGGTGCCAAAAGAGCACTCCATTATCTCCTATGGGCTTTCACGTGCGTAAAACGCAATAAGAATTGACATGCCAATTCTTAAAGCGGATGCGAAAAGCGCAGTGCAGGAGAGCTCTGAAAAGCGCATTGCCGATCTCCCGTGGGAACAGCGATGTGCTTTTGCCATTGAACTCAATGTTAATCACACTGACAATTGTTAGATCCGTTTTGCGGATCCGTGAAACGGATCACAAATACGTCGTGTGAACAAGCCCGAAGTGTCGCTTTTCAGCGTGGAGGTATAAACTGCTTTCTGCATCTTGGTTCTGGTCTGGAGGGCTATCCAGCTGTGTAACATTTCCTTTAACTTTTTGGCTATTACTTCTTTTCTCACGGAGTGCAACCTGCTAGAAGGAAACCAAAAAAGTCCAATTGACAAAGAAGTTGAGTAATCGACACAGGAGCAGAGCTGGGATGTGAATGTATTGGACTATGTACTGACTAACAGCTCAGCAACAAACCATGAAAGACAAGTCCCCACTCTCCATACCACAATAGAAGAGATCCATGAACGCTCATGATTCACGCTGGGAGCTCAAGAGCAGGAAACCCAAATGCTGTTCCCTGTGGATGAGTCAAACTGCCCTGTACTCCTTGTGTGTCCACATAGGGCCCCCCTTTCCAAAGAACAGCAAGTTAAGGTTCATGTTAGATAATCCTCTACAAGACAACATATCCCACTAATGATTGTAGGCAGGGTGACAATGGAGCACACAGATATTTGAGGGCCCCTATGTTCACACAGGGTATTGAGGCTCGTACTGTGAGCGCTGCAATACACTGGGTGTTTTAGAAGTACGTGCTGACCAGCGTGTACTTCTAAACACTGACTGCCGGCTCCCATTCACTTTCACTCTGCCCCACACGTAAGTGCCAGGAAGAAGTGATATGTCAGTTGTTTTCCCCGCTGTGTATTATATACCGGGGAAGACATTGGTTATTCATAGCTCTCAATTAATTACTGTAATTGCAGGTATATTTCAGGCATATTGGAGTGCAATTACAAGCTGAAATACACCCCGCAATTACTCTGCATGAACATACCTTTAGGCAAAAAAAAAAAAATAAAGACTATTACCTAATACATTGTCCTGATTTTGCTTCTATTCAGAGTTAGGAGCAGATTTTATCTCCTGCTTTTGCATACAAGCTTCCCTAGTTACCGACCACTGCAGCAGTCGGGTTGATAACTCACCCCTTGCTTTGTTCCTTATCTTGAAATACAAGAGCTTGTTTACATTACTTACAGACAAGCTTCACTCTTTAGTGCTTTGAGGCCTTGTATACTACAGATTACAAACCTCCTCTACTCATGTCACTTTAACAGGATCAGCTAGGAGTAGCAGAGCTGATATACTCACCACTGCTATAGACCCAACACAGCCTCATCAGGAAGTGTGAGCATGAAGGTGGCTGGATCTATAGGGTTAAAAAAGTTTTAAAATTACTTACACCCCTCCCTTGGTTTGTGGCCATATAGATTTTTTCAACAATGCTATGTACTGTAATTAAATCTATATGTCCACCAAACAAGGGAGGGGTGTAGGTAATTTTAAAACTTTTTTTCACCTTATAGATCCAGCCACCTTCATGCTCACACTTCCTGATGAGGCTGTGGTGGGTCTATAGCAGTGGTTGGCACATCAGCTCTGCTACTCCTAGCTGATCCTGTTAAAGGGACATGAGTGCAGGAGGTTTGTAATCTGTAGTGTACAAGGTTTCAAAGTGCTAAAGAGTAAAGCTTGTCTGTAAGTAATCTAAACAAGCTCTTGTATTTTTTCCCCCCTATAGATTCAGAAATATGGAAGCCATAAGGCATGATCTAATCTGTCCTAAGAGGAAACCTTTCACTCCTTATCCCATGTGGCAATCAGACTGGATCAACGTTCTAACAAGAATTCTATACATTCTATACATCTACATGAGTGTTAATATTATTTTTGAAGCCCTCACCTGTTCCTGCTGTGGCCAGCTCCTGAGGGGGCTATTCCAGTTCTTTTCGGCAAAGAAGGATTGTTGCTTCTGGAGATTGAACCTTTTTTTTCCAGATGCAGAGAGCGTCCCCTTGTCTTTCTAGGGAGTTAGGTTACGTCTAGACGACAGTGATTTGCTGTCGGATTTTTACGCAGACTCGGCATTTAGAATCTGCAAAAATTCGACTGTAAATGATCATTATAGCCCTCAAAAGAAAATCTGAGCTGTAGTCTACATAGAAAACGGTGGATTATAGTACTGTTCAATTGAATGGGACGTCCAAAATCAAAAAAATGCGGCAAAAATTGGTGCAAAACAACGAGAATTGAGTGTAAAATACTGGTCGGATTTCAATTTGAATCCAACAAGTATTTTGTCCTCTGCCGTGTGGACGTAGTCTTAGGGGGTCTACGTGGAACAGCTTTTCACCACATTTTTGAAGGGGCCATCTAGGTACTTATACAGACAGTCATACTTTCCCATTGACATCTCTTTTCAAGACTCAAAAAGTTTCATTCTTTTAACCCCTTAAGCCGAACTCCTGAAAAGTAGTTAATGACCAGAAAATTTTTTTAGTTTTTGCCTCCTTGCTTTTCAACAGTTGTAACTTTTTTATTTTCTCAATGACGCAGATGGATGAGGCCTCGTTTTATTCGAGATGAGTTGTACTTTATGGGGGAATAGTTTAAATTCACTTATAAATAATTGCAGAATTTTTGTTTTTTTAATTTTTTTTTACACCATTCACATTTCACACTTAATAACTTGTCAGATTAATTCTACAGGTTATTACGGTCGTTTGGATTTTTTTTTTTTGTGTGTGTGTGTGTGTGTGTAATGTATGCACAATTATTTTTTATTACATTTTTTTTTTTTTTTACACTTAGTAATGTATTAGCCTATTCATATAGGCTAATACATTATAATCTGTGTCAGTCTGACACAGGCAGCAGTCAGGGCAGCACACAGTGTGCCATGGCTGCAGGCATGTTACACAGACAGTCCTAGGGCTACTCTCATAGTTGTCAATTTTTGAAAATGAAAAAGCAGGAGATCTTAGTGGGCGGCGCGCGTAGCAAAGATTTGCATGGACACGCCCATCTTGTCGGTATGCCATGCCCCTTCAAAAAGCCACACCCACTCCACCTTACTGCATAACTGCTTTGGAAGAAAGCCAGGTAGATGCCCTTATAGCCAGGTATTAACCCCCCATAAGCAGGTAGTGCCCCTTACAGGCAGGTAGATGCCCCCTTGTAGCCAAGTAGATGCCCCCTCTGTAGCCAGGTAGGTGCCCCCCTTTGTTAGCCAGGTAGGTGCCCCCATTGTTGCCAGGTAGGTGCCCCCATTGTTGCCAGGTAGTGCCCCCATTGTTTGCCAGGTAGTGCCCCCATTGTTGCCAGGTAGTGCCCCCATTGTTGCCAGGTAGTGCCCCCTCTGTTGCCAGGTAGATGCCCCCTATGTTGCCAGGTAGATGCCCCCTCTGTTGCCAGGTAGATGTCCCCTCTGTTGCCAGGTAGTGCCCCCTCTGTTGCCAGGTAGTGCCCCCCTCTGTTGCCAGGTAGATGCCCCCTCTGTTGCCAGGTAGTGCCCCCTCTGTAGCCAGGTAGATGCCCCCTCTGTTGCCAGGTAGATGTCCCCTCTGTTGCCAGGTAGTGCCCCCATTGGTGCCAGGTAGTGCCCCCTCGTTGCCAGGTAGTGCCTCCATTGTTGGCAGGTAGATGCCCCCATTGTTGCCAGGCAGGGCCCCCCATATAGCTAATAAAAAATAAAATAATAAAATCCACTTACCTCACCAGGCTCCTGCAGCACGGCCGCTCCGGACGATCTCCTCAGCGGCGCAGGGGGAAGTGAGAGCAGCCGCGCGTCACTCCCCTGCAGCCGCGCGTCACTTCCCCTGCGCCGCTGACCTGTATGTGCGCCGCACACACCGGCGCCGGACATACAGGGGGAGGAGGGAGGAGAGGAACGATCCCTCCTGCCTCCTCCCTGCACAGCGAGACTCCGGGCGGGTGAAGCGGGCTCAGCAGCCGCTTCACCCGCCTGAAGGTGCGGCCCGGCAGCGCCAGAGTAGCGCACTAGCGCTACTCTGTCGCCGCGGCCATTTAAAGAACCCCCGCCGCCTGCTGGCGGCGGGAGGAATGCCAACTCCCCCGGAGGGCGGGAGGGGACCCCAAATAGCGGGACCCCCCCCCCCCGCAAAAACGGGAGAGTTGGCATGTACTGTATGGCTACTCTATGTCCCCAGGGCTAACTGTGCAGCCGTTCCCCGGGCTCTGTCGGGTCACCAGGTGTTCCGATCACCCGACAGAGCAGGGAAACCCTTTGATTGCGCTGCAGTGACGAACTGCAGCAATCAAAGGGTTAAAGCACCGGGAAGCGGAGGTTTCCCCCGCTCCCCACTGCTTGTAGGAGCTGCGCTGGGATCAGGGCTGTGTAGTACAGCCCCGTTTTCAGCGCTGCTGCGGCGCCCGGAGCCCCAAACTCCGATGTCTGCAGCGACGCCAAAAGACGTCGCTGCAGACGAACGACCTGCACCAGCCGACGCCAAAAGACGGTGCGCGGTCGTTAAGAAGTTAAACTTTCCTCATGACTAATATTCTCCAACTAATTTCAAACCCCTTGGTAGCCAGGAGGGACCTTCTTTCCTCCTAGACCTCTGTTCAGCTAAACAAATGGCACAGGTTATAGGTCCACCCACAGTCACTCTTAGAGTACGTTCACACGGTGTTTTTGGATCCGATTTTGGATCCAAAAATTGCATCCGAAAACGCAGCGTCGATCGGATCCGAAACGCATCCAACATGCAGTTGCTTGTTTGGATGCGTATTGGATGCAGCAGGATCGCACCCTATAGTTTATTATAGGGCTCCTGCTGCGTCTTTCAGACCAAGAATTGACATGACAATTCTTGGAACGGATCCGAAAGACACAATGGGACACGCATTGGCGATCACTCGTCTGAACACCGATACGTGTTACATATTAAAAGCAATGTTAATCACATTGCACATTATTAGATACGTGTTTGTGTCCGTTTAGGGTGCAACAGACGGATCCAAGCATGCATCTAAAAGCGTATGTTCACACGGAGTCAGCACGCTGTCACATGACTGATTTGGATGCTGTTTCAGCGCTGTTTAGGTGTGGATTCTGCTCCCCAAAACAGCGTAAAAAGTTACTAAAAAGCCACTAGTTCAGTTTTATTGATCCCTATGAAAATCTGCGTGGTAGTTCACATGGCGCAGTTTTTCTACGCGTTTTCCATGTTTATTTTCAGCGCTGAAAATAAAAGTGACATTCCAATTCTTGAGGCGTTTCCAAGTAAACTGCCCATAGGAATCAAAGGAGATCTTCAAAGCCTCATCAAAAACCTCATCCACAATTGTGGAGCCTTTTTGTACGTGGTTTTGACGCGTCATGGAACTATAGGGGGCAGTGATTTATGATGTCACTATGGATGAAATGTCATCATGCATTATAGGAAACAAAAAGGGGCTGAGGAGTCAGGAGTAAAATCAGCCATTTTACTTAAAAGGAATGTGTCATCAAAAAATGAGTCATTGTCTAAGTCCCATTTTTATGTTAAACACATTTTTTAGGAATTTCTGGTTGTTTTTTGGAAATTTTTCATATCACTTTCAATATTTTTTAATAATTCTTAAGTCTTGCAGTTTTCACTTTGGCCACTAGGCCTTGTTTGCACTGCTTTAACAGCAGTCAGAGAGATGCTTTACAGTAGCTTCATGCACATAAGAGACTTTAAGGGGTTTTATCATTACATTAAATGGTCTTCAGAATAAGGGGACAGTGAAAACAAGAAACTTTGCAATTGGATGTCATTAGCAAAGCTGTCTTGTTTTCACAGTCTGCCTTATCTTCGTTTTGTGTAAACACTGTTCCCCAGTGTCGGTCGGATTCCTCCTCCTTTCATTTCATTGGCTGACGGCTCTACTAATTTACATTCTGTCTGGCCCCCGGTTGTATTCACGGGAGCGTGCATTCCTGCCTCTCTCACTCAGAATAAGGGGCCGGGAGCATTTCACTCTGCACAGCCAGGAGCTGCACAGTAACACTGCAGCTGCTTCTACAATCAGAAAACAGCAGAATTGTGCCTTGGTGCCTAATGCTGCTGTGTATAAACATAGAAAGGAGACAGATCTGTGTTGCTCTGGATGAGTTCATAGAAAACTGGATTCAACTGTAACAAACCTCCAGCTGTGAGAGAAGAAGAGATCAGTGCCCTGAGTTCATAGAAGACTGTCTAGACTGAATGCAGGGCTGTGCAGAGAGAGGAATGACACAGTGACATGTGGACTCAGACAGAGAGGGGGGTGAAGAGCAGGGATGTGCTATCCTCTCCCACTGATCTCAAACAAACACACTGACTCGGAAGCGAGCACAAATAGTGAAGAGGGGCTGATGTCATCACCCTTCAGTTAAGAAACACCCAGCTGGGAGGGGAAGAAACGCCCCTGGATTTGAGGAGCTGAGAAAATGAAACTACGAAAAACAGACGAACTGATGAAGCGATAAATCCCCTATAAGACTGACTCAGTCCCATTCACTTCTATAGGAGAGTTTTCTAGTCCTGCTCTGTGACCTGGGTAGAAATCAGTATGCAGGGAGGTGAAAGGGTGAATTGTGACTATCTCCTCTTGTGACTGGTGTATCCTGTGTTATGTATTCACACTGGTGTCTCCTTTCAGTTTGACCCTCTTTGTGCTGATAATGAGCAGACAACTGAGAATCTTTCTCTACAGAACAGGAAGTATCAGACTACTATTAGGCTTAGTGGCCAAAGTGAAAACTGCAGAACTTAAGAATTATTAAAAAATATTGAAAGTGATGGAAAATTAAAAAAAATATAACCAAAAATTCTTAAAAAATGTGTTGAAATGTGAGTTAAACAATAAATCATTTTTGATGATACATTCCCTTTAATATGATTTCTAAAAAAAAAAACTTTGATATGAATTCCCGGAAACCCCCTTTAGGACGGTAACGGTCAATAACCACAGCTCTACTTGTATATTTACTGCATTCTGAATACACCTCCTTGTTTAGTTCTCAGTGCTACAAACTCCAGCTTCAAGTCATTTACAGTACGGCTTTGGACAGCGGGCTGGGAATGTCTTTGCATGTTTGGGGAAAATGTTGCATATTAACAAAAAGTTTATCACTCAACTTGACAGAGTTGTATAGCTTGTGTACCGCGGCCAAGGCAAACGTTATGCAAACGTTCTTGGAAAGCCGAGGAGTTTCTTGCAAAGTTCACATCAATACACATGAATTCTTTATATGGCTCCACTGATTCTAAGTCTCCCATCAGTGCTTTGGAAATTGAAAGATTTTACAAGTGTGTAACTTTTTTACTTAATGCACAAGCATCAAAAAGTATCGAGAGAATTTAGGTTTTCTAGGGTTGAGGGTGGAAACATAATGGACATGGGGGAGCAAGGTTGTGATAATATGAAAATATTTATGACTTGTTTCGAAAAATGTAATATATTCTGTAAGGTTAGCAAATGTTTTTGTACGCCAGATTTTCTTTTCCCATCGTCTTTAGCTACTTATACATTCCATGAAGCCAAAAGTAGTCATGAGTTTTAACTCCTTATTGACAGTTGTTTTTTTTTCATTCCCCACCTTCCAAGAGTCATAACTTTTTTTTTTTTTTTTTTTTCCATCTACATAGACATACGAGGGTTTTTTAATATGCAGGACAAGATGTACTTTTTAATAGTGGCATTAACTGTACCATAGAATATACGGGGAAACCGAAAATTATTCTAAGTGTGGTGAAGTGTGATAAAAAACGTACTTGCGCCATGCATAAAGTGGGTACGGAAAGTATTCAGACCTCCTTTAAATTTTTCACTCTTTGCTTCATTGCAGCCATTTGGTAAGATCCAAAAAAGTTCATTTTTTTGCTGATTAATGTACACTCTGCCCCCCCCTCCCCATCTTGAAAGAAAACCCCAAGAAATGTAGATATTTTTGCAAATTTATTAAACAAGAAAACCTGAAATATCACATGGTCATAAGTATTCAGACCCTTTGCTCAGTATTGAGTAGAAGCCCCTTTTGAGCTAGTACAGCCGTGAGTCTTCTTGGGAATGATGCAACAAGTTTTTCACACCTGGATTTGGGGATCCTCTGCCATTCCTCCTTGCAGATCTTCTCCAGTTCCCTCAGGTTGGATGGTGAACGTCGGTGGACAGCCATTTCCATGTCTCTCCAGAGATGCTCAGTTGGGTTTAGGTCAAGGCTCTGGCTGGGCCAGTCAAGAATGGGCCCAGAGTTGTTCTAAAGCCACTGCTTTGTTATTTTAGCTGGGTGCTTAGGGTCATTGTCTTGTTGAAAGAAGAACCTTCGGCCCAGTCTGAGGTCCAGAGTGTCTGGAAGAGGTTTTCATCCAGGATATCTCTGTACTCAGCTGCATTCATCTTTTCTTCAATTGCAACCAGTCATCCTGTCCCTGCCCCCATAGCATGATGCTGCCACCACCATGTGTCACTGTTGGGATTGTATTGGGCACGTGATGAGCAGGGCCTGGTTTTCTCCACCACTCACAATTAACACCAAAAAGTTCAATCATCTTCTCATCAGACCAGAGAATCTTATTTCTCATAGTCTGGGATCCTTCATGTGTTTTTTTGCAAACTGTCTGCGGCTCTCATATGTCTTGCACTGAGGAGAGGCTTCCGTCGGCCGCACTCTGCCATAAAGCCGTGACTGGTGGAGGCTGCAGTGATAGTTGACTTTGTGGAACTTTCTCCCATCTCCCTACTGCCTCTCTGGAGCTCAGCCACAGTGATCTTGGGGTTCTTCTTTACCTCTCTCACCAAGGCTCTTCTCCCACGATTGCTTAGTTTGGCTGGACGGCCAGGTCGAGGAAGAGTTGTGGTCGTTCCAAACTTCTTCCATTTAAGGATTATGGAGGCCACTGTGCTCTTGGGAAGCTTGAGTGTGCAGAAACTCTTTTGTAACCTTGGCCAGATCTATGCCTTGCCACAATTCTGTCTCTGAGCTCCTTGAGCATTTCCTTAGACCTCATAATTCTCATGTGCTCTGACATGCACTGTGAGCTGTGAGGTCTTATATAGACAGGTGTGTGCCTTTCCTAATCAAGTCCAATCAGTTTAATTAAACACAGCTGGACTGCAATGAAGGAGTAGAACCATCTCAAGGAGGGTCAGAAGGAAATGGACAGCATGTGAATTAAATATGAGTGTCACAGCAAAGGGTCTGAATACTTATGACCATGTGATATTTCAGTATTTATTGTTTAATAAATTTGCAAAAATATCTACATTTCAGTTTTTTTCCTTTCAAGATGGGGGGGGAGGGGAGTGTACATTAATGAGCAAAAAAATGAACTTTTTGGATCTTACCAAATGGCTGCAATGAAACAAAGAGTGAAAAATGTAAAGGGGTCTGAATACTTTCCGTACCCACTGTATACTGCGTCTCCAGGATCTGTACAGACCTGGATCCTTGTAAACCCACTACACATTGGATCAGTGGTTGGTCCTGCCAAAAACAACAGATTTGGTCATGCTTTGTCTAATGTGTAGGCACCTTTAGATCTTCTAGGATACTGAATAGTGACTGAAGAAAAGAAGTCAGAAGACTCTTCCTAGAGTTCTACTGTGCTTATAGCTAAATCCAGTCTTCACCGACTTGGTCACAGATAACAACTTCTATATCGTGTGCCACTTATCCAGAAACCCTAGTATACAATGAGATAACACTGGACCTAGATTGTTTCCCAAAAATGTAATGTTCTGTAAAGTTAGCATATATTTTAGCAAATGATGGCATATATTAATGGTTCAGTCCTTTCAACTTTAACTGTAGGGTTAACCATACCGTCAAGTCACATTATTATCACCACTTCCTACGTTCGATGTTGGAAGCATGTAGCAAATGGAGGAAATCATGTGTGGAGAGCTGGCCTGGTGGGTACTGTATATAAAGTGTGTGAAAGGCTATCTGCACCATATCCAATAAATAACAAATAAAAAGTTTGTCTGTATATATATATATATATATATATATATATATATATATATATATATATATATATATATATATATATACATATACTTGGTCTTATTTTGTCCCAATAAAAAAAATATAAAATCATAGCGGGGAAAAGACATATTGATGCCTTAAGGACTCACAATGGGCCCTTGAATGTAATTTTTTTTTTACATTGGAGATTTTTCATCAACTGCTGGATGTATCTTCCCTGCACAATTTATAATGAAAATTTAATAGATGCAATAGATTTCTGTCGAGCGGACTTTTTTGTTATTTTTTTCATATCTGCCCCATATCCCTCGCTGCTGTTATTGGTACAAGGAACAATTTATCAAAATCTCCAAAAAGGATGATTATTGCTTTTCGAGACAAGGGTTGGGGTATTTCTGAAACTGAGCAACTTGTGAACTGTTGGCGGCTGCTTTGGTGAAAGGGTGTCCTGAGTGG
The DNA here is from genome assembly GCA_025379985.1 of Phyllomedusa bahiana. NCBI lineage: Eukaryota > Metazoa > Chordata > Amphibia > Anura > Hylidae > Phyllomedusa > Phyllomedusa bahiana. Next base: position 74,671 of record JAODAL010008641.1, on the reverse strand, counting down.
AAAAATGGTGCTATTGCGAATAAGAGATGTGGAAATTGCAGAGCAACACGTACCATTGATGTGAGAGGTGAACATAGGCTACAAAGGTGCATGAGGGTGTAGGGCACACTCAAGTGGAGCAGCTCACCACCATAATGAGCCAGAGGGCATCCAGACATTTGTCTAAGACAAGAATTCAGGTATCCCTACTACATATGGGGCTCCAAAGCAGACAGATGTCATTGCATCGCTATTTACCAAGTTGCATTGGCAGAAAAGGCTTCAATATTCATTGTAATTTCGGAATTGGACCTCTAATGATTGGTAAAGAGTTGTCTTCTCCAATGAGTCACGTTTTCTGCTTCATCGAACAAATGGATATCTTCTAGAAAGACAAGGCGACACGTCAGATGGCTGGAAATTTCCAATATTGTTTAGAAGAGCATGATCAAGACTTTCAAGTACTATCCAGACTCCCCATTTATCAGACTTGAAACCAGTTGAGCTTTTTAATGGTGGTGTTGGCTATATGGACCCTCCAGCAAGTGTGGGAGCCCCTGGATGGTGGTGTTGGCTCTATGGACCCTCCAGCAGCTGTGGGGGCCTCTGGATGGTAGTGTTGGCTCTATGGACCCTCCAGCAGCTGTTAGTCCCCTGGATGGTGGTGTTGGCTCTATGGACCCCCAGCAAGTGTTGGAGCCCCTGGATGGTGGTGTTGACTCTATGGACCCTCCAGCAGCTGTGGGGGCCTCTGGATGGTAGTGTTGGCTCTATGGACCCTCCAGCAGTTGTGGGAGCCCCTGCTGTGGTAAAAGTGTACACTGATTGGAAAAATGGTGCTATTGTTTAAAAGAGATGTAGAAACAACAGAGCATCACGTGCCATTGATGTGAGAGGTGAACGCCGGCTATGAAGCTGCATGAGGGTGAACTGTCACAGTATGGTGGAGCAGCTCACTGCCATAATGAGCCAGAGGATGCCCAGACGTTTGTCTAAGACAAGAATTCAGGGAACCTTACTACATATGGGGCTCCAAAGCAGACAGATGTCACTGCATCACTACTTACCAAGTTGCATTGGCAGATAAGGCTTCAATATTAATTGCAATATCGGAATTGGGCCTCTAATGATTGGCAAAGAGTTGTCTTCTCCAATGAGTCATGTTTTCTGCTTCATCAAATGAATGGATATCTTCTAGCAAGACAAGGCGACACACCACATGGCTAGAAATTTCCGACATTGGTTAGAAGAGCATGATCAAGACTTTCAAGTACTATCCAGACTCCCCATTTATCAGACTTGAAACCAGTTGAGATTTTTAATGGTGGTGTTGGCTATATGGACCCTCCAGCAGCTGTGGGAACCCCTGGATAGTGGTGTTGGCTCTATGGACCCTCCAGCAGCTGTGGGTGCAGTCAGCACGTGGGGCCCCTGGATGGTGGTGTTGGCTCTGTGGACCCTTCAGCAGCTGTGGGAGCCCCTGGATGGTGATGTTGGCTCTATGGACCCTCCAGCAGCTGTGGGAGCCCTCGATGGTAGTTTTGGCTCTATGGATCCTCCAGCAGCTGTGGGAGCCGCTGGATGGTGATGTTGGCTATATGGACCCTCCAGCAGCTGTGGGAGCCCCTGTATGGTGGTGTTGGCTCTATGGATCCTCCAGCAGCTGTGGGAGCCCCTGGATGGTAATGTTGGTTCTATGGCCCCTCCAGCAGCTGTGGGAGCCCCTGGATGGTGGTGTTGGCTCTATGGAGAATCCAGCAGCTGAGGGCTCCCCTGGAGGGTGTTGTTGGCTCTATGGAGGCGCCCGCAGCTGTGGGAGCCCCTGGTTGGTGTTGTTGGGTCTATGGACCCTCCAGCCTATTTGGGTGCGCCGGGATGGTGTTGTTGGCTCTATGGACCCTCCAGCAGCTGTGGGAGCCCCTGGATGGTGGTGTTGGCTCTATGGCCTCTCCCGCAGGTGTTGGAGCCACTGGATGGTAAATGTTGATCTATGGACCCTCCAGCAGCTGTGTGGTTCCCTGGATATTGGTGTTGGCTCTATGGACCCTCCCGCAGCTGTGGGAGCCCCTCGATGCTGTCGTTCGCCCTAGGGACCCTCCAGCAGCTGCGAGAGCGCCTGGATGGTCATGCTAGTTCTATGGCCCCTCCAGCAGCTGTGGGAGCCCCTGGATGGTGGTGTTGGCTCTATGGATTCTCCAGCAGCTGTGGGCACCCCTGGATGGTGTTGTTGGCTCTATGGCCTCTTCAGCAGCTGTGGGAGCCCCTGGATGGTGTTGTTGGCTCTGTGGACCCTTCAGCAGCTGTGGGAGCCCCTGGATGGTGTTGTTGGCTCTATGGACCCTCCAGCAGCTGTGTGGTTCCCTGGATATTGGTGTTGGCTCTATGGACCCTCTAGCAGCTGTGGGAGCCCCTGGATGGTGGTGTTGGCTCTATGGATCCACCAGCAGCTTTGGAGCCCCTGGATGGTGATGTTGGCACTATGGACCCTCCAGCAGCTGTGGGAGCCCTGGATGGTGGTGTTGGCTCTATGGACCCTCCAGCAACTGTGGGAGCCCCTGGATGGTGATGTTGACCTATGGACCCTCCAGCAGCTGTGGCAGCCCCTGAATGGTGATGTTGACTCTATGGACCCTCCAGCAGCTGTGGGAGCCCCTGGATGGTGGTGTTGGCTCTATGGACCCTCCATCAGCTGTGGGAGCCCCTGGATGCTGGTGTTGGTTCTATGGACCCTACAGCAGCTGTGGGATACAGACAACTCCACATTCCTGTGACAACCTACCAGAACCTTATGAAGTCACTCTCAGCCCATCTAGATGCTGTCCAGGCTGTATACGGAGGTTATTCTAGATATTAGCTGTTGGTCATGTGACTCAACTGTGTAGAGTAATGAAGTCCCATTTGCTTCTCCGCCATCTGGTGCACTTCACTTAGTAATGTGCCTTCTTGTTTGTTGACATGTATATTAGAAAGATTCCGTAAACAAAGGTTAACGTTTCGTTTGTTGGGCCGAGATTCCTGAGCGTATCCCACTTAGCATTGTTTGTGTTTATGACAGTGTGGATTATTGTTTTCGGCGGAATAAGGCCATCGTCAAGGAGACCCTGAACCTGCTACTATACGAGCGATAAACACAGCTGCTAAGAATCTTTTTGCCATGCAAGTGGAATTCCAACGGGAGAAAAATAAACTTCTAAAGCACTTGTTTCAAAGGCACACATGTTTAGCTTTATTTTTGCGTATATAGTTATTGGCTGAAATAATTTTCATGCGTAGGTCATAAAAACGAACACATTTTTACAAATGATGTATGTGTTGCCATGTACTGTATTCATCATGTTTAGAATGATCCATATGTTTCGAGAGTTGACAAATTAAAGTTAGAGCTACTTCTAAATTTCACATGTCATTCTCCAACTTGGCCAAAAACATCTTATTTCAATTGTCCAGAATTAGGAAAGCTTGCCGGTTATCTTCCAAAAACAGCGCCGCACCGGTTCATGGGTTGTTTTTGGTATTGAAGCTCAGCTCCGTTAAAGTGACATATCTTGAGCCGCAATACTACAGGCAACTTGTGGATGGATATGGCACTGATTTTGGAGGAAACTGGGCATGTTTTTCTAAATCTGGGCATCCCCCATAAACACCTTGCTGTGCACATGATTATGGCAAATGCCTGTCAAGCACTTACGATTTCAGTCAGTCTTGGCTGTGGTTTCTCTGTTTAACAGAGTTTAAGGAAACACAAGCATTCACCCTTTAACCCCATTACATTGATCTGGATTTTGCTGCTAGAGTCAGGTATGGTATGCTCTGTGTAACCATGCAGGTCTCAAACTCTTAAGGACAACGCTGTTCAGAGTATATTGTACAGTGAGATTCACTCGTAGATGCCAAATTATTGTTCAAGCTACTTCTAATTTTTCAATATCATTCTCCAACCTGGCCAAAAACATCTTATTTCAATAGTCCAGATTAGAAAAGCTTGCCGACTCTCCTCCAAAAACACCGCCGCACTGGTTCATGGGTTGTTTTTGGTATTGAAGCTCAACTCCATTAAAGTGAAATATATTGACCTGCAATACCACAGGCAAACTGTGACTAGATGTGGCACTGATTATGGAGGAAACTGGCCATTTTTTTGTAAATCTGGACTCCCTTTTAAACAACTTGCTGTGCAAATTATTATGGTAAATGTATGTCAATCACTTAAGATTTCAGTCAGTCTTGGCTGTGGTTTCTCTGTTTAACAGAGTTTAAGGAAACTCAAGTATTCACCCTTTAACCCCTCTACATTGATCTGGATTTTGCTGCTAGATTCAGGTATGGTATGCTCTGTGTAACCGTGCAGGTCACAAACTCTTAAGGACAACGCTGTTCAGAGTATATTGTACAGTGAGATTCACTCGATAGATGACAAATTATTGTTCAAGCTACTTCTAATTTTCCCATATTATTCTCCAACCTGGCCAAAAACATTTTAATTTGATTGTCCAGATTAGAAAAGCTTGCCGGCTCTCTTCCAAAAACACTGCCGCACCAGTTAATGGGTTGTTTTTGGTATTGAAGCTCAGCTCCATTAAAGTGAAAGATATTGAGCTGCAATACCTCAGACAACCTGTGACTAGATGTGGCACTGATTTTGGAGGAAACTGGGCATGTTTCTAAATCTGGGCATTCCCCATAAACAACTTGCTGTGCTAATGATTATGGTAAATGCCTGTCAAGCACTTATGATTCGAGAGTCAGTTTTGGCTGTGACTACTCTGTTTAGCAGAGTTTAAGGAAATCTAAGTATTCACCCTTTAACCTCTCTACATGGATTAGGACTTTGCTGCTACAGTGGGATATGATATGCTCGGTTCAACCGTACAAGTCACAGATAACTTTAAAGGGGTTGTCTCGCTACATTGATTCATCTTACCTCAGTCCTGTTTTCTTGGATTCACTTTGAATTCAGGGGTGTGTTTACTGGCTTCTACTAGACTGCAGTAGAAGCCAGGTCTGTAGCTATAGCACCCAGTGCTGGCAGCCTATCAGGATAGATGAAACAGGTCTGTAGCTATAGCAACCAGTGCTGGCAGCCTATCAGGAGAGATTGAACAGATCTGTAGCTATAGCAAACAGTGCTGATAGCCTATCAGGATAGATCAAATAGATCTGTAGCTATAGCGACCTGAGGAGCTGATGCAGCCCATACAAGATGGGATGTCTAGGAATAGGTAGGACACTGATAATGGACACATATTGCAAAGTGACTTGTTTTTGCAAGATCTTTAACATAAAAAGCAATCCTTGTAGAGAGACATCCCCTTTAAGGAAAACACTGTTTAGTGTATATTAAACAGTGAGATTCAGTTGGCAAATTAATGTTCAAGCTACTTATCTTTTTCCAATTTTATTCCCCAACCTGGCCAAACACATCTTATCTCTGATTGTCCAGAATTAGAAAAGCATGCCGGCTTTCTTCCAAAAATATTGCTGCCCCAGTCCATGTTTTGTTTTTGGAATGCAAGCTCAGCTCATTGAAATGAAGGGAGTTAAGCTGCAATACCACAGGCAACCTGTGGCAAGACGTGGCACTGATTTTAGAGGAAACTGGCAATGTTTTTCTAATTCCCCTCTACATGAATCTGCACTTGGCTGCTACAGTGCGGTATGATATGCCCTTACAACCATACAAGCAATGTCGGACTGGGGTGCCTAGGGCCCACAGGTGGAGTTGACACTAGGGGCCCACCAATTGAGTTTTTATGGGGCCCACCCTATAGCTACTGTAAATGACTGTAGATGCCTCCTATGCTATGTATCTTGCTTTTTGCCTCTCTTTCTGTGCCTTTTTTCTTCTTCTGAGAAAGTATATTGAGTTAAAAAACAACTTTAGGTCCACCATGCTCAGGGGCCCACCGGGAGATTCCCCTATTCCCCTGTGGGACAGTCCGAGCCTGCATACAAGTCACGCACCCTTAAGGACAACACTGTCCAGCGTATTTTATACAGATGTAGCAGAGTTTAACTTGACAGTGATATCACAGTTTTTAATTTTATCTGATCTAAGATCAGAACTAAGACTGCTGAAAAGCAAAATCAAATTTAGCTTAGTTACATCTGCACAGTGGTATTCACTCGAGAGTTGACACAATAATGCTCAAGCTACTTCTAATTTTCCCATTTAGTTTTCCAACCAGACCAAAAACATCTTATTTTGATTATCCAGGATTAGAAAAGTATGTCGACTTTCTTCCAAGACCAGCGCTTGTCCTTGGTTTTTTTTTGGTATCTCTGCTCTATTGAAGTATAAGGGATTGAACTACAATACCACAGGTAACTTGTGTCCATAAGTGGCACTATTTTTGGAGGAACCTAGCCATGTTTCTTTCTAAATCTGGACATTCCCTCCAAACAACTTGTATCACTATGGTAAATGCCTGTCAAGCATTCAAGAGTCAGTTTTAGCTGCGACTACGCTGTTTAGCAGAGTTTAAGGAAATGCAAGTATTCAACCTTTAACCCCTCTACATGGATCTAGACTTTGCTGCCACAGTGGAGTATGAAATTTCCTGTGCAACCAGACAAATCACACATCCTTTAGGACAACACTGTTCTGAGTATTTTATACAGGAAGATTCATTTAAAATGAGTAATAACTCTCGCTAAGACTAATCTGAGCACTACCAGGTGCAATGTACAAGATCGAGCAGTGACTTCATGCTAAGAGTCTATTGGGTCATCAATTCATTTAAGCAATGTCTGAGTGAATTTAGTAAGAAATTTGTTGTTGGTGATGTCCCCTCTTAGGTTGTTATTCAGACGATGGTGCGGAAACTTGAAACGACAGAATCATTGACGTCCAAAAATGTTGCGGGATACAATCAATGATAGCAACATCGTCTGGAGAGACACCAAGCACAGGAGACTGGGAGATCTTATCCAGCAGGTCAGAGGGTAGGCAAAAAGGATGAATCCGCGGCATATTGTGTCACTTCCATTCAAAGCCAGTGATGGAGAAAATGGAGTCTGATACTGTCACTGGTTCCAGGCATCTGTGGAGGAAAACAACCAGCCTGAAATTGCTGCTTTATCCTTGATTCCCTAATAGCTCAGTGTGTTATTAAGTTGAAAGGTCACTGGTTCGAATCAAGGAGCAGCCATGAAGATTTCCCAAGAAAAGAGAAACAGTATCGTCCAGCTCATCAATAGCGTCTATGGGCCAAGAAAATTGCCAAACTGCATCATGTGAGGCCCTGACAGCTGCAAGAATATGGAATGAAATCTATCCAATGGCTCATCACAAGGTCTATTAGTTCTGACGCGACAAGCATGACAGTGGAGGTGACTCATATGCTTCGTAATAGTGAGACCACAGACGTCCATGCAACCACCGGGTAACACACATTGCACAGGTCTGGAATGATGGCCCAAAAAAAGGGGAAGAAGCCACAACTTCAATCTCGTTATAAGAAGCGTTGGCTCGAGTTTACAAAAAAGTACGAAAAGTGAACAGTAGAAGATTGGAAACAGGTGATTTGGAGCGATGAGATGAAAGTCAATAGACCGGGCTCTGATGGGGGTAAATGGGTCAGGAAAAATCAAGGGAAAAGGGGCTAATGGATCGAGAAATTGAAGGAACTGTAAAGTTCGGTGGAAGAAGCCTGATGATATGGAGTTGTTTTACAGCCAAAGATGTTGGATACTTGACCAGGATCGATGGTGACCTCAGTGCTGAGCTATATGTGAGTGTCTTACAAGATGAGTTACTTCATACACTCGAGTACTAAGGGTATGAAAAGGATGACATAGTGTTCCAGCAGGACAACGACCTGAAGCAGACATCAAGATTGGTGAATAAATGGTTCTATGACAATGAAGTAGAGTTGCTGGATTGGCACCACAGTTCCCAGACCTCAACCCAGTCGAACACTTGTGTGAAGAGTTATAAAAAAAAAGCTTTATTTGTACCCAAGTGACCAATATGCACCAACATGCACCAACATTGGGAATGTGTAGAAGAGACCGGGATCAGATTTCGGTTGAGACTTGCTTGAATCTATCAAGAGCCCAGAAGGATTCAGGCAGTGCTGAAAGCCAAAGGGGGATTTACAAAATACTAACAAAATAATAGAAGTTGAACTTCAGATTTTTAGGAGCGAAACAGTAACAATGCAGTTACATGAGAAGAATCTGCATAACTAAGCATATGCTACATGGTTACAAGTCAAAGTTATGTATGAGAGCCAAGATAATTGTCTATAAAATGATGGTAGCCTCACGTTCAAAGCTGTAGTGGATGATGAGATATGAAGCCTGAAAACCAAAAATTCAAAACATTGTTAACCTTTTGCTTGTTGGTGTACAGAGCAACAGTATAACAGTTATCCAACATGTAAAAAGCCAGTAATTGGTGAATGATTATGTAGGAACTACTAAAAATATTTGATTATTTTATATTGAAGATTTTTACTTAAATTTTTTTCTTCAAAAAAAAATTCCGGCAAGGTGCTTCAAGTCACTGTAGTGTAAATACTTTTATATCTAGATAAGGATCTGCTTAGAAGTTTAGTTTTTTGGGGCAAAAACGAAAGACAAATTGAAGACGAAAGAAGACGTCAAACAACTAAGTGATAAAGTTACTGAAAATACCCAATGCTTTTATGTCATTGATTATCCTTCAGACCAGAGGTGTTAAACTCATTTTCACCAAGGCCATTATGATTGCCATTAAATGGCTGTTGGGGAGGCTTAGAGGGTGGCAGGATGCCTATGTAGGACTGTCAGAGCTGTGCCACTGCCTTGGAGTGGCTGAACAGAGTTTTATAGAGGATCACATTGGAGCTCTGAATCCAAGATGGCGCCCACTCCCTGTGCTGGCACCACCATTTCAACTGGCTGGATCTTACAAAGAAAGTGGAGAGCTGTTCCTACTGTACCCAAAATTTTTTCATCCCTGTGTCTAAGCTCTGACGTGGTGGCCTGGATTTGGCCCACACACCTTGAATTTAACACACATGCTCTGGAGTATAGTTAATTCAGTTATTAAATGAATGGAGAGAATGGAGAGAAAATGGCACATCAAATTCCTACCATGAGATTTATAAATCTCTAATGAGTGACAAAGATGAGCTACAATGGGTGGCAATCTGCTAAAAACGCACTTGAAGACTGTCTATGAATCAGTCAAGTGGGCCATTCAGTCAACTGATTGAACTACATAACCTCTTACATGGTTTCTGGAGCAAGACCCATAGCAATCTTCCGGTTAGTGGAACAGCTTCTAAACTAAAGGTCTATAAAGTTATATCTTTGTTATAAAGCAAGCACCACATAATACCATAGCCACACACATGTGCACATAGTATGTTCTCCAGGCTACAGGAAGTACAGAAGTGAAGTGCTCATGAAGTTGACATCACTTTGAACAAGCAATTTGTTTGGACATGAAAGGTCGATGTAGAAGGGTTCAGGGCCAAGTTCAGAACAGGTCTTATCCTTAAACTTTTCATGAGGGCTTCATGTTTCCTGATCACGGGAAATGCCAGAGGCACAAGTGTAAATGAAGGTCAATGGGGTTGATCTGAACATTCAATACCACATTAAATTTAACTTCTCCTGAACAATACCCCACCAAGGACCATGTATCACTTGGAAGTGAGCTATTAACATGAGCACGGCCTACAGAATGCTCTCCTGTCTACTTGTATTCAATGACAAATTACACCGATTCTACTTTATACAGAGGTCACGCGGATCAACCCATGGATGTCTCCCCTCATTTATAATTTTATTATCCATCTGTCCGTAAATAAAGCGTGATAAATTGAAGGTCCAATCCATTTCCTTAACATCTCTAGTTGTTATCGAGGTCAAGTTTACAAAAGTCACCCCAAGGCTGAACTTTCTGAGGCACCACCAACATTCTTGGGACCGTTCACACATACAAATGTCGTTATGGTGTATGGTTATAGAATGAAAACGTGGAAATTGAACTCACGATTTATTATGTATTGTGCAGAAAAAATGGTTTTCTAGATAAACTTAGTAATTGTGCGGATCATCTTATACTTTCCAAAGGGTGAACAGCAACACGGGTCAAGTGTAAACATGTACAAAAAACTTTAAGCACTAGACTTCACTAGATTCAGTCTGTTCCAGGGTCGTAAGCAGATGGGACATTACACTAAGGCATAAAAGTGCGTTAGTCGTGCCTTGCTTTTACTTTAGTTTTTATTTTATGTCTCTTTGAATTTTACTTTTTTATCTAATAACATATTCCATGTAGGGTATGCTCACATGGCGTCTTTTGTGGTGTATTTTGGCATGTATTTCTGGTCTAATTTGACCAAAATATAACACAAACAATGTATAAAACACTACCCATAGACATCAATGTAAAATACGCGGCAGTAACACGCAAATACTCTGCGTTTACGCCACGTAATAATGTGTGCTGTATACACCATGTGAACCTGGCCTAAGTATTCAATATTATCATAATAATAATAGTAATAATAATAATAATTATTATTATTATTATTATTATTATTATTATTATTATCATCATCATTACATATAATGTTCTCTGTGTATGAAGAAGGGGAATTTGCTTGCTCCAAAACATGTCACTTTTTATGGCACATTCCAGGTATGGTCTCCTTCTGCCCTTTCCTCTACAATCTCTCTTCTACAGTCAGTAGATTAGTCCTTCTTTCTGCCCTCTCTTCTACAGTCAGTAGATTAGTCCTTCTTTCTGCTCTCCCTTCTACAGTCAGTAGATTAGTCCTTCTTTCTGCCCTCCTTCTACAGTCAGTAGATTAGTCCTTCTTTCTGCCCTCCCTTCTACAGTCAGTAGATTAGTCCTTCTTTCTGCCCTCTCTTCTACAGTCAGTAGATTAGTCCTTCTTTCTGCCCTCTCTTCTACAGTCAGTAGATTAGTCCTTCTTTCTGCCCTCCCTTCTACAGTCAGTAGATTAGTCCTTCTTTCTGCCCTCCCTTCTACAGGCAGTAGATTATTTCTTCTTTCTGCCCTCTCTTCTACAGGCAGTAGATTATTTCTTCTTTCTGCCCTCCCTTCTACAGTCAGTAGATTAGTCCTTCTTTCTGCCCTCCCTTCTACAGTCAGTAGATTAGTCCTTCTTTCTGCCCTCTCTTCTACAATCAATAGATTAGTCCTTCTGTGCTAACCTTGAACTTGATAAAACACAGTGGACCAACACCAGCAGATGACATGGCTCCCCAAACCATCACTAACTGTGGAAACTTCACACTAGACCTTGGATTGTGAGTCTCTCAATTCTTTCTCCAGACTTTGGGACCTGGATTTCCAAATGAAATGCAAAATTTACTTTCATCTGAAAACAACACCTTGGACCATTGAGCAACAGTCCAGTTCTTTTTCTTTAGTCCAGGGAAGACGCTTCTGACGGTGCCTCTGGATTATAAGTGGCTTGACACAAAGAATACGACAGTTCATGTCCCAAATACGTCTGTGTGTGCTGGCTCTTGAAGCACTGACTCCAGCCATAGTTCACTCCTTCCCTTGTCAATCTCACCCAAATTCTGTAATGGACTTTACTTCACAATCCTTTCAACACTGTAGTTCTTCCTGTTGCTTGTGCACATTTTTCTAATACAATTTTTCCTTCCACACAACTTTTCATTAATATTCTTTGAACAGCCAACTTCTTCAGCAATTACCTTTTGTGGCTTCCCCTCCTTGTGGAGGGTGTCAATGACTGTCTTCTGGACAAATGTCAAGTCAGCAGTTTTCCCCATGATTGTGTAGCCTACTAAACCAGACTGGGGACCATTTAAAGGCTTAGAAAACCTTTGTGTGTGACACTATGAGGGAACAATATTGACCTTCCTCGCATTACCCTGTTTCCACGAAAATAAGATGCGATAGCTCCTATTTTCAGGTGTGGTCTTATTTTCTCATGAACAAGAATTCACATTTAGGGCGACATGTATGATCGGGAGTTGCGCCTGTTTTCTGGCACAATAATATGGGTGTAATGAGAAAATGAATTCATTTTTATTTCTTTATTTTTGTTAGCCAATGATCAATGATATGGGTGTAGCGAAATGAAAGAAATAAAAATGAATTTATCTAATAAATTTTTTATTTTTTTTCTGTTACACCCATATTATTGTTCATTTTATATACACATCTGTACAACTTCGGGAGTACTATCATTTGATTTCGGGCACGTACAGTTTTATTATAGTTTGCATTAGAAAACCCGTAAGAGCGTCGCTCGCTCTCCCATTGGTCCAAATAACCGCGCCTCTTTTTACTTAGCGAATCACAAACAGAGCTCGCTCTGCATTACTTTTCCCCATAGAACTCTGTGAGATAAGTAGCTCACCCGCTGATTGGCTAAGCAGGACAAGCCCCTCTTCCCCCCAACCAATCACAGTACAAGAATATATCCCATAGACAGTAATAACTTTTAGGGCGCCCTTCTATCGCGCCCTTCTTGCTCCACTCAAAATAGACACACTACATATGATTGGTGGATTCATATCTGCCGCCGGGGCTCAACCAATCAGCTCTTTTCTGCCTTTTTTACTGTATTTTGAACTGTCCCACCTTTTCATTTAATTGGTCAACACTACTCCATAGGTTATAATGGTTCACTGTCGCTCCTATTCTGATTGGTTGGTTTCTGCCGACCAATGAGAATAGCTTACAGAATTTGAATTACTGTATTTCCCGGCAATTTTCTATATCGCAATTCCTGATGTAGCGCCGGTGACGGCGAAAAACGCGTTGTTAGGGATTTAATTGATGAATGTTTATAGAAGGTTTTAGCTCTTTTTCAGATAATATTTTACACCTAAAAAAATTATTTTTTTAATCATACTCCACGCCACACGGAGCTGAGATTTCATTGCACCCATCTCTCCATAGGTTACAATGGGACAAAGTAGCTCGCATTCTGATTGGCCGGGATAGCCAAGCCCCCGCTATCTCAACCAATCAGCTCTTTTCTGCTTTTTTTACTGTTTTTTGAACTGTCCCGCCTTTTCATTTGATTGGTCCATACTTCTCCATAGGTTATAATTGGTCACTGTCACTCCTATTCTGATTGGCCGGTTTATGCCGACCAATGAGAAGCGCTTACAGAATTTGAATTACTGTATTTCCCAGCAATTTCCAATATCCCAATTCCTGATGTTGCGCTGTTCTTGATTTTTTGTTAGTGATTTTATTTATGTATTTTTTTAGAAGGTTTGAGCTCTTTTTCAGATAATGTTTTACACGTAATAAAAGCGTTTTTTTGATTCATACTCCATGCCTCACGGAGCTGAGAGCCGAGATTGATTTCTTCAGCGATCTTATATATTTTTCCTTTAATTTTTAATGATCCACTTTTTCACTACATTTATTCGCTTTCAGACAGCTTTGATTTTTCACTTTATTCATTCATTCATTTGAAAGACAACTCTTTTTGCTCTTCACTAACATGTTTAATGATTTTTCGCTGTTTTCCAGCCTGTCTCGAATCGTAATACATGTTAGGCGCAGTCCCTTCTGCGCCTAAGTCCCGCACTGCGCCTCACACACTGGCGAGGCACGGTGGACTTTTCACCGCATGTATGAGCGAACTTCGGGCGCCGACATACATGAGGTGCAGCTTTCACGTTCGAGCGCTCGATAACGTGCGCTTCGACGCGGCGAGATTCATACATGTCGCCCTTAGTGTTGAACAAAAAAAAATCCCCATTTATTAACCCCTTAACGACCTTGGGCGTATCAGTACGTCCCAGGGCCGCTAAGGGGCTTTGCAGGGGGATCGCTCCGCGACCCCCCCCCACAGCCGCCGGGTGTTAGCGGCAAATCGCCGCTAACACCCGGCAGTAACAGCGCCGGCGGGTGGCTCCACCCGCTGGTGCTGTTTAACCCATCAGACACCGCGGCAAAGATGGCCGCGGTGTCTAAATTAACGCCGATCGGTGCCGCGCACCGATCGGTGCGGTGATCGGCATAAGCGTCGATCCGATCACCGGGCATTGTGGTGGGGAACCTTGGGAAGGCTCCCGTCACTTACCCTGGCCGGTTTGCCCCACTTCCGTCCACAGACAGGAAGTGGGGAAACCGCCATCTTTGTACACCCTAATGCATTGCATAGGCAATGCATTAGGGTGTATTAACAATCGCGCCACCTAGTGGTCAAGTACCACAGGTGGCCTCAATGTTACAGTAAAAAAAAAAAATAAATAAAGTTTTAAAGTACAAAAAAAAAAGTATTAAAAGTTCAAATCACCCCCCTTTCCCCATTTTACAAATAAAATCATTAAAATAATAAAAAAGTTACACATATTTGGTATCGCCGCGTCCGAAAAAGTCCGATCTATAAAAATACACATTTATCCCGTACGCTGAACACCGTAGAAGAAAAAAAATTCCAAACGCCAAAATTGCGTTTTTTGGTCATTTTACGTCACTCAAAAAATGGAATAAAAATGATCAAAAAAGTCGCATGCATTCCAAACTGCTAGCGATAAAAAGTACACTTCAGCCCGCAAAAAATGCCCCCTCATTGACGTCCGTAGGTGTTAGTACAAAAAAGTTATTGGTCGCACAAAATGGCGCCGTGGCGCAAATTTCAAAAATAGAAAATGTTTGGAATTTTTTTACGGTACCAAAACATAACGGAAACCCTACATGTTTGGTATTGCCGGATGCATAACAACCTGAAGAATACAGATAACACATTATATTTACCGAAGATTGAACGCCGTAAAAGCAAAACCCCCGCAAACATGGCGAAAATACATTTTTTTTCACAATTTGTCCCACTTGGAATTTTTTTGCGGTTTCCCAGTATATTCTATAGTATAGTGAATAACACCATTAGAAAGTACATCTTGTCCCGCAAAATAAAAGCCCTCATGTGTCTATGTAGGTGGAAAAATAAAGAAGTTATGGATTTCAGAAGGCGAGGAGGTAAAAACGAACGTGTCACCAAAAAATAAACGCCGGGTCCTTAAGGGGTTAATATACTGTAGTTATCACAAACATCTGCATAACCAGCCAAACTCTGAATTCCATCAATAATTTCTTATGAGTCTTATTTCCATGTACAACAATCTATGGTACATTTACCATGTCATGACCTTCTGGAACATCATCATCACTGTCCGAATTTCTTGTGACTCCATTTCTTTTAGAATCATTGGCCCCAATCTCTCATGTCTAGCAATCGCACTTTCCTTAATTGACCACCTCTTCCTCTAAGTCTTATTTTCAGGGAAGGCCTTATATTTCTAAGATTGAAAAAAATTGCAGTAGGTCTTATTTTCAGGGGATGTCTTATTTTCGGGGAAACACAGTATTCTAATTTTCTGAAATACAGATTTTTGGGTTTTTATTAGCTGTAAGCCATAACCATCCGCAAAAAAAAAAGCTTGAAATATATTTCTCTGTGTGTAATGAGTCTATACAATATATGGGTTTCTCTGTCTGCCTTGAATTATGAACATAAATTAACTTTTCCATGATATTCTAATTTTTGGAGAAGCACTAGTACAATCCAGCATGGAGTATTTTTTCCTTTTGATAATTCTGTCCATACAGGATTTCATGAAGTTGAGACCTGTTTTCTATTTTCGCTGGATCGCTTTGCTGGTCACCTTTGTTCCACTGTAACATTTTTAACTACTCATTTTGTTTTTGAGGTGATAATTGTTCTGGTTCATATTATTTGTTGCATAACGGAATAAACTACAAGTTAATGTACAATGGAGACTCATGAAATTGTGTACGTTCTAACACAAGTATTAGTGTATACACATGTTATAAATATATTCCCTGGACCCATAAAGGTGTTATATTCCTACGCTGCGTATAAGAAACAAGGCTATGACTAGGTTAGCACTAACAGGTCACTCCATTGCTTTCAGAGTATATACAATTACACATCTTGGACACATAGGGCGGCATATATGAATATTGGTGCTTAAACGCCAATTTTCATGCGCATAATATTAGTATAGAATGGGCCTGATTTATGAACCCGGTCTACAGCAGGTCATAAATCAGGCGCATTCTAGCGCTAAGATGACATTTCTAGCTCAGGTAAACCACTTTGAAAGTGCTCTACCTGTTTCAGCAGTAATGCACTTGGAATTGCCGTACTGAAGCTATAAATTTATAGCTTCATATGGTTCTAGTGCGCCCTGCCTCCTGCACGCCCCCCGATCCGCGGCGCATTACAAAGTGCCGCGGGCGCTCTATATTGCACCTGATACTGGCGTTCAGGAGGCTTTACACTATTGCGAACAGGGCTGTGCCTGATATAGGGCTGAAAGGACACCAGACTTCTGGCGCAGCCCCGTTCATACATGCCGCCCATAGGACATCAGGTATGAACAGGGCTGCACCAGTTTTATGGCATACTTTGAGCCAAAAAATCTGTTGTAGCCCTGTTCTATAGATGTATGAAGAGTTGTACGCCCAAACTTGCCACATTCTGCACCAAAATGCGCCAAAAATATGCTATTCAAGGCATACCACACGCTAGATGTATTAATCCACGTGACACTTTCATACATTCAGGCAACTTCTACACTAAGAAAAAGCCAGTTAGAACTGCCCAGTTGGCGCCAAGTTCATACATGTCGCCCATTGTGCAGAAAGCCAATAGACTATAAAGGTGCATTTACACGGCAAAGACCAAATACCGGTACTTTTTTGGGCGTGCAGGGGGGCGGCTTTTGTCTGTGGTTTGCAGATTCAAGCCAACCACCTTCGTACCCACATGTTCATGTTCCGCCCGAAAACCAGGTGAAAGAATGAACATGTTCTAAGTTTTTCGGATCGTCCAGCGGTGTCAAAAAACATCCGGCAGAGAATCCGTGCAATGGGGACTGATGCACGGATTTTCTATTGAAGTCTATGGGGGAGCATTGATTGTCGGTTTCAGACGGTTTGTAAAATAACGGTTTGTACAATTACCTGTGCCGTGGGGACATGGCCTAAACGTCCAGCGGTGGCAGTTTATCTCTGCCTGAACATTTTGGAACTAATTGTACAGCTGCGCAGATGTAGGTTTATTACCAACACTGGGTTTTCTATCACTGTGTATGCAGCGCTCAAAGAGCCAGCCTGATAAATAAAAGTCCGTGGTGGAAAAGCGACACAATTAAAAAAAATTTTTTAGCGCCACTTCTGCTTTAAAAAAATGAATAAAAAAATTTAATAAAAAAATGAGAGAAAAAAACTTTTTTCTTTTTACTATTTTCCCTCATATTTAAAAAAAATTGATTAATATAAAAATGACATAAAAATAATGCCAAACATATCACATAAAAAGGCTCAAGAAGCGTACCATTTTTTTTTTTCTCATGGTTTCTATCATAAAAAAAACTATCCATGGTTGAGTCTATCCAGAATATCCATCACTAAATATTGGTGTCCCCGCCATATGCAACCAGAGGTGCTCAGAGATCATGGTTGGCCCATAGGCTTCTATATTGAGTTTATGAAATGTGGTCGCCTGCAGTAAGACTAGGCATTACCCATTCTACTTCTACCTCATGATAAAGGGTCAATACTGAACCTAGATTTATGTTTTAAATGTATTTTAAAAGTATCCATGGTTGACTCTACCCAGAGTATCCATCACTAGATATTGGTTTATGACATAAAACTTGATCACATAATGTGTTATCAAGGCTAAAGTGTTATATCTTTGGGTATCTTTAGGTTCAGTACACCCCTCAAACTTAACCTTACCAGTAGAGTGGAGTGTCTTGGAAGATTCTGTATGGCACCATAAGGGATAACCTCAATGTCATGTCATGCAATGGAGCCCTCCCCAATTATTTTCTTACAAATTCCATACAAATCCATAAGAAAATGAACCAGTGTTCCCACCATATACAACCAGAGGTGCTCAGAGATCATGGTTGGCCCATAGGCTTCTATCTTGAGTTTATGTAATGTGGCCGCCTGCAGTAAGACTTGGCGTTTCCCATTCTACTTCTATCCAACGTCAAAGGGTAAATTCTGAACCTAGATTTATGTTTCAAATGTATTTTAAAAGTATCCATGGTTGAGTCTATCCAAAGTATCCATCACTAGATATTGGTTTATGACATAAAACTTGATCACATAATGTGTTATCAAGGCTAAAGTGTTATATCTTTGGGTATCTTTAGGTTCAGTACACCCCTCAGCCTTAACCTTACTAGTAGGGTGGAGTGTCTTGGAGGCTTCTGTATGGCACCATAAGGGACAACCTCAATGTCATGTCATGCAATGGAGCACACCTCAATTATTTTCTTACAAATTCCATACAAATCCATAAGAAAATGAACCAGTGTCCCCACCATATACAACCAGAGGTGCTCAGAGATTATGGTGGTCCCATAGGCTTCTATATTGAGTCTATGTAATGTGGCCGCATGCAGTAAGACTTGGCGTTTCCCATTCGTCTTCTACCCAACGATAAAGGGTAAATTCGGAACCTAGATTTATGTTTTAAATGTTATCACATATCAGATTATGCTGTAAGGAATGTTGATTGTGAGAATGAACCATACAAGGACATTGACTTAATACCCCGCTACACACAAGACATTTCTCGCTAGGTCTAAGTAAGGCATATACTACATTTTTGCTTATTATGGAAAGTAGACATGACAAAATCACATGGGCAAGTTTTCAACTTAAGTCCAAAAGAAGAAATAAAGAAAAAATACCATGGGAAAGTTTCCTTCTGTATGTGCAACAGAATATATTACATTCTCGCTGTCCAGTCTATAATTAAGATGAAAGGCATATTTCCATACAATTTGCCACTCGGTTGCATGGTTTGCATTCCTCGTTCTCTGCATCATCTTGGAATTTTTTTTTTCTTCTTCTCTTTTAATATAATGCAATAAGGAAAACATTTCATTTTTATCAGCCTTCCAGGCATGGTCAACCGGGATTGTGCTATTTATAAAAAAGCATTACCGCTCAGTTTGTGGAAGTCATAAATTATTTAAGAGAGCTAATTTAAGGACTTTCTCCTGTAAACATAAGAATATATAGTAGGATAGGCAAAAGATATCCCTCCTTGTCCTTAGAATAGAAAAACATTATACATCAAACTCAGTTCTTTAACTTCCTCAAGTATGCCACGCATAAACACACTTAAAACTGTGTATAAGGATGTAAATGGACTTCAAGATAGAAGCGCATAAAAGAAAAGTTCTTTAACATTCACTATACGAAATGAACCTCTTAGATGCCCCGGATCATAATTCATATCTAATTTATTGGGTATAGGGTGTAGAAATGATGGACCTGTAAGACGGAGGACAGAGAAAATAATTACTGTGGAGCACGGGGCTATGACCTTGCTGGTAATGGTGATGTTTTTAAGGATAATTTGCTAATAGGGTCTCAGGGTGATTTGTTTTATGATAACAAATTCCCTTCCTGTTTTAGAATAGCCTTCAGAGTAGGGTTGTGCTTTGGACTTGGGTCAACCATGATCCGAGTGCTTTGCTTTGGCTAAATTGGAATCCATTTTTGGTAATATTCACTAACAAAAAAATAACTACCATAACCTTAAAGGGGTTTTGCCACGATCTAATGTTGACTCGGGATCCTCCAAAATGGGTATTTAATCACTTTTCTAAATATATGTGATTTAAAAAAGTGAAGCCTCTGAGAGCTGCAGCCTGACTTAGATGCCCTTAGTTTCCTGAATGTTTACATTAGCTACGACCAGGAGCTGATCTGGAAAGCTCCTGGCCGCGCTTGCGTTGGTTGCACTTCTTATCTGAAGGCAGGACACAGGAACGAGCTTTGAAGGGAGGGGGAGAAAAAAAGCAGGGTTACTGGGCATCTGCACTAGCTTTGTTTCTGTCAGAAGCTGTGTCTGCTGTATAGAGAATCAGCTGGATGTAGTGTAATTATCTGAGTAAATATGCAAACACTCCCTGCTCTGACCTGTCCTCCCTCCCCCCCCCCTGTCTATATTCAGTGAATGCTGACTGCTCAGAGCTTATCTCTACTCCTGAGCAGATAAGAGGGAGAAAACAAAACCCGTATAGCTTGTGCACAATACAGTTATCCCCTGTGGATTAGGCAAACAATGTTTGCTCAATTACAGAGACTGAATATCAGGAGCATGCATGGGAGGTGGAGCGATGACATCACAGAGGAGGTACTTGTTTTTAGGTGAGGAAATCACTTCTTTGCAAAACCCCTTTAAAGGGGTGTTCTCACTATACTGTTTCACAGACCCACAGGCAGCCTCAGACTTGCACCTCCTGGTCAGGCTGTGGGTGGGTCTATAGTAGTGATTGGCATATCAGCTCTGCTATTCTTAGCTCTGACTGATACAGTGATATGAGTGCAAGAGGTTTATAATCTGTAGTGCACAAAACTACAGAGCTCTAAGGCTGTGTCGCCACTGCAAAGAAAAACATCAGTTTTTTCAGCGTTTTTCGGTTTTTTTTACAATTAAATAGTTACATAGTTACATAGTTTGTCAGGCCGAAAAAAGACATATGTCCATCCACTTCAGCCTATTGTGCTAAAGTGTTGCTAAAGTGTTAAAGTGTTGATCCAGAAGCGGGCAAAAACCCCCATGAGGTAGAAGCCAATTGTCCTCATATTAGGGAAAAAAATCCTTCCTGACTCCAATCTGGCAATCGGAATAAATCCCTGGATCAGCGCCTCTTCTCCAGAATCCTGGTCACTATAACTTGTTATATTATTACATCTAGAAATGTATCCAGACCCTTCTCCAGAATCCCGGTCACTATAACTTGTTATATTACATCTAGAAATGTATCCAGATCCTTCTCCAGAATCCAGGTCACTATAACCTGTTATATTATTACATCTAGAAATGTATCCAGATCCTTCTCCAGAATACAGGTCACTATAACCTGTTATGCAAATAGAAAATGGGTATGCTCACCTGCATATGAATGCTCCTGGGAGGGATAGAGCCATGCACTACCACCGCCTCGTGGTGCACAAAAGCAAAAGAAAGTCCAGGTGCCGCTGCAATATCCACTGCCCAATAATGTTCAAGAATTAAAAAACTTTTATTAGAGATCCAAAAAATAAATAAAACATGCAAAAATGCATGGACCCATGCATGGAAGAGCAAATAGTAGAAGTTGCGTTTACAGAGACTGACGCGTTTCGAAGCCGAAGCTTCTTAGTCGTAGCTAATATAACCTGTTATATTATTACATCTAGAAATGTATCCAGACCCTTCTCCACCCTATAATTTGTTATATTATTACATCTAGAAATGTATCCAGACCTTTCTCCAGAATCCTGGTCACTAGAACTTGTTATATTATCACATCTAGAAATGTCTCCCGACCCTTCTCCAGAATCCTGGTCACTATAACTTGTTATATTATTACATCTAGAAATGTATCCAGACCCTTCTCCAAAATCCCTGTCACTTTAACTTGTTATATTATTACATCTAGAAATGTATCCAGACCCTTCTCCAGAATCCTGGTCACTATAACTTGTTATAATATCACACTCCAGAAATGCATCCAAGCCCTTCTTGAACTCTGTTAGTGAATTCACCCTGACAATTTCCTCTGGCAGAGAGTTCTACAGTCTCACTGCTCTTACTGTAAAGAATCCCTTTCTATGTTTATGTAGAAACGTTCTTTCCACAAGATAGAGAACGCCCCCTTGTTCTAGATACAATCCTGGGTATAGATAGATCTTGGGAGAGTTCTCTATATTGGCCCTTAATATATTTAAACATATTTATTATGTCCCCCCAAAGCCGTCTTTTCTCTAAACTAAATAACCCTTACCTTGCTAATCTTTCTGGGTATTGCAGTCCACCCAGTCCTTTTATTATTTTTGTTGCCGCCTTTGTACCTGTTCAAGCTTTACAATGTCTTTCCTGTGAACTGGTGCCCAAAACTGTACACAATATCTGATGTGTGGTCTGACCAGTGACTTGTATAATGGGAGAATAATGTTCTCATCATGTACCTCTATGCCCCTTTTAATACAACCCATGATCCTATTTGCCTTGGCAGCTGCTGTCTGACACTGGCTGCTACAGTTAAGTTTACTGTCCACCAGGATTCCCAAGACCTTCTCCAGTCACTTTTACCCAGTGTTTTTTTCATTTAACATGTAATCATGTAGTGGATTTTTCCTCCCCATGTGCATAACCTTGCATTTATCAGTGTTAAACCTCATCTGACATTTCTCTGCCCAGGCCTCCAACTTATCCAGATCCCTTTGTAATAACACATTGCCATATATTGTGTGGATTACTTTACAGAGCTTAGTATCATCTGCAAAGATCGATATTCTACTGTGCAATCCCTGTGTAAGATCATTTATGAAAATAGTAAAGAGGATAGGGCCCAATACTGACCCTTGTGGTACCCCACTAGTAACAGCGATCCAGTCTGAGTATGTACCGTTAATTACTACCCTTTGTTTTCTATCAGTGAGCCAGTTACTTACCCACTTGCACACATTTTCCCCCAGTCCAAGCACTCTCATTTTATTTACCAACCTTTTATGTGGCACAGTATCAAATGCTTTAGAAAAATCTAGATATATGACATCCAGTGCCTCACCCCGATCCAGTCTAGCACTGACTTCCTCATAGAAGCTGATGAGATTAGACTGACAGGACCGATCCTTCATAAACCCATGCTGGAACGGCGTTATACATTTATTTTCAATGAGCTACTCCAGGATAGCATCTCTGAGAAAACCTTCAAACATTTTACCCACAACAGAGGTTAGCTTACTGGCCTATAGTTTCGGGGATCACTTTTTGACTCCTTTTTGAATATTGGCACCACATTTGCTCTGCGCCAATCCTTTGGGACATACCCTGTTATTATACAGTCCATAAATATTAAGAATAGGGGCCTATCTATCCCATTACTTAACTCCCTTAGGACACGCGGGTGTATACCGTCAGGGCTTGGGGATTTGTCTATTTTAAGCTTCCTAAGGCACTTCTGCACTTCTTCCTTGGTTAGACAAGAAACATTTTAGTTGGAATTTACCTCCTCCCTCTGCTCATCAACAGGAAGCTCATCCTCCTCGGTAAATACAGTGGAGAAGAATTGTTTAATAGGTTTGCTTTTTTCTCATCGCCCTCCACAGTATCTCCCTCTGTACTTTTTAAAGGGCCAACATTTTCTTTTTTAATCTTTTTACAATTTATATAGTTAAAAAATATTTTGGGGTTAGTTTTACTTTCTATTGCAATACGTCTTTCTGTCTCCAGCTTTGCTGCCTTAAACAGTTTTTTACATATTTTATTTTTTCCTTATAGCTTTTTTGTGCCTCTTCACTGCCCTCCTGTTTTAGTAGCTGAAACGCTTTCTTTTTGTTTTTTTATTGCCTCCTTTACATCTCTGTTGATCCACATTGGGTTTTTCCTGTTTCTAATTATTTTTTTACCATATGGTATGTACCTCTCACAGTGGGTGCCTAAGACGTTTTTAAAGATCTCCCATTTATTTTTTGTTATGCTATTTTTAGACACCTTGTCCCAGTCAATACCATTTAGTGCCTCTCTAAGCAGGATAAAATTAGCCTTCCTCAAATTCAGTGTTTTTGTGGCTCCATGACAAAAAGCTCTATTGAAGGATAAATGGAAGTTTATTATATTATGGTCACTATTCCCTAGGTGCCCCTCAACTTGAACCTTTGTTACTCTGTCAGGTCTATTAGTCAATATTAAGTCTAGAATGGCCTTTCCTCTAGTCGGTTCCTGCACCATTTGGGAAAGGTAACTATCTTTAGTTATAGACAAAAACCTGTTTCCTTTATGAGAGCTACAGGTTTCAGATTCCCAATTGATGTCTGGGTAGTTAAAGTTGTAGGGTAGTGATAGGGATTAGTAGGGACTGTCAGTTAGGGACAGGTTCCGGGTAGGGACGCCCTTATCAGGGCGATTTTCCTACATGTTGTCTTTGGTTAGGGGAGGGCTTTCTGTAGTGTATGGAGGGTCTTAGTAGGGTAAGGTATAGGTTTTTAAGTATTATTTCAATAAAAATTGTGTTTTTATGTATTTAGCTGCTAAGTGATTTCTATGGGAGAGTTGCTTTTTGCTTGTAGATTTTGTGTGAATCACTAGCTTCAATATCTGAGGGTAGGTCTGGCCCTTCTATCCTCTGGACTGTTTTCTTTTGCTTAATTTTGGTGGTGCAGTACTTATACTATAACACCTCCTGATATCTGGTATTTGGTCTTGATATGGCCAATTTTTTGACGAGTAATATTGAACAGAATAGTTGCTTATCGGATGTAGAGGGGTTTTTTTCGGAGAAGGGTTTTTCATGTATACATCATACCACACCGACTATTGGTGCAGTTTTTAAAAAGAAAGGAATATTAGGTACAAGGTCCATACCCAAATCGTGGGTGGGAGGTGAAGTCCCTAGAAAATTATATTAAAAACCATTGTTCCAAAAGGTCTTAGGATCCCTTTAGTCCCTGCTAATCGCTTGTGCAGTTCAACATTTAATAAAAGGAGTGGGAGCAGGAGGCTACTCTTGTCATCAATCAGATTTATGACCATTCTTCTCAAAGAAGAAAAAAAATCCTTGAAACAGCTAAAAAAAGACTAGAAGAGCGATGGGAGGGGGGGCCCTAAAACTTAAGGGAGAGAAGGAGTTTATTAAGAAAGAAACTGGAACATTAAAAACAAAATATTGAGAGATACGGTTTAATTTTTTTGCCAAGAACGTAAAATAGCCAGTTTGTTAGGGATTTGGCGGAGTTTAAAGAAAAGAGGGCCTATTGGTTCCTCAACAAAGAGTCTCAACAGAGAGGCTTTGTGACGGATATTTCTTCCTTGGATACCGATCTATCAGAGGGAGAACAAAGGAGAAACCAACAAAGGGATTTAAATCGTTCACCGTATCAGACTCGGTTTAGAGGACAATGGGCCCCGAAATATCCCCAGGGAAGAAGGAGAGGGAGGAGACAAAATACCCCCAGACAGAAAGATTCAATAGGGTGGGTGGAAAAAATTTCCCGTCTTGCTCTTCATCCTCTGTTCCTGGTGGATTTCCATCAGGCCAAAACCAGAATATGAATGTACAACCGTCTTTTTTAGAACTAGGAACAGTACAACAGCAGTAGTTTAACAAGAGATAAAATCAGGAGATAATAAGAAGACTCTAAATAATATTATCAAACTGTCTAATAGAAAGCTTAACAATGTTGAGGTAACACTGCTGAATAAGGGACTATCGTTTGTCCCTACGACCTCCTTTAAGATATTTGGTTGGATCAAGGATCTGCACCTATTTGCCCGAAGTCTCAAATGGAAAAAATTCTTTAAGACCCGAGCCCCAGAAAGAATGCACCGAACTAGGCATCGAATATAAGGAATTGGCAGATGTAAGAATGTTGGCTTCTCTTTTAGAAGAGGGTGATCTTGATCCATCGGAGGGCCCCTTTTCCACATGTCGATTAAAAAGTATGAAGATGCCACCTATTAATGATACTAACATCGATGTATTTGTGGACGTGGTTAGTCGCGCATTGGAAAAAATAGGGACGGGGTATCAGCTTCAAAGATTAAAATCTTCCTAAGGAAGGGGTTATCTGGCATTATTATCATTAGAAAGGGGCCTTTATATTACTATAAAAACCGTCGGATAAGGGGGGGAACCTTGTAATCCAGAACTCCGGTGACTACAGGGACATGTGCTTACAGATCCTCAATGATAAACAGGGCTATGATATTCTAGAAAGAGATCCTACCATAAGGTTCCAAGAGGAACTAAGAGGGTTATTAAAAAATGCCCTGGAAGAGAAGCTAATTAACGAAAGGGAATTTGAGTTCTTGTTCCCCTTATCTCCTCAGTTGGCCACATTTTATGGACTCCCTAAGGTCCACAAAGGACTGGACCCCATAAGGTGTAGACCAATAGTGTCAGGTATTGGTAACCTGACGCAGGAACCTGGGCCCTCTATATCGATCAGATATTAAGACCCTTTGTGGTGGCTTTACTATCCTACATCAGGGATACGATGGACCTCCTGGCAAAGTTGGAGGATGTGATTCTGGAGGAGGGAATGCTGCTATGCAGCATAGACGTAGAAGCGTTGTATAGTTCTATCCCACATAGTGAAGGACTTAAAGCACTTGAATTCTTTCTATCTACCCGTAGTCAATTCCTTACCCGGCATAACATGTTTATATTGGACCCCCATGAAATATGTATTGACACATAACTACTTCCTGTTCAAGGGGTCGCTTCTTCCACCAGTCAGGGGCACGGCATGGGTAGTCCCTGTGCGCCTACGTATCCAATCTGCTCCTGGGCTGGTGGGGGGAGCACCATTGTCTTCTTAACAGTTGGAGGAGTATACCAAGTGTATCGCCCTGTGGGGGCGATACATAGATGATGTCATTGTGATCTGGACAGGAACAGAACAGCAGTTCGTGTCATTTGTGAGACCTTAAATTACCAACTCAATTGGACTTAGGTTCACGTATGAAATAGGGAAGGAGAAGATATCATTCTTGGATATTAACATCAGGCGGGGCGAGAATGGAAGGATTGTACCAAGGGGTTTATAGAAAGCAACGGCAGGGGAATAGCCTTCTACAGTGGAACAGCGCACACCCATATCCTTTGAGAAGGGGTATCCCTAAGGGACAGTTTACTGAATTCGTAAGGAACGGGTTTCCCCGTGGAGACCTTTAAAAAGGAGGCTGACGACCTTACAAGAAGATTCCTGGAAAGGGGATACCCTGAGTCTGTACTAAAAGAGGCATACCAACAAGCCTTGACTACGGACCGGGACGACCTATTGAGAGTAAGAACTAGAGAGGGTTATGAAAAAAATTGAGGAAACATTGGTACTATGATTTTGGCGGTGGGGTGGTGTGGATGATTTTGGAAACATTCTGGCCAATTCTTCTACGGATTTAGTTACTGCAGAATTGATAGATGCGCATCCAGTCATCACATTTAGAAGGGGAAAAAATCTGAGAGACAGACTGGTACACAGCCACTTTGTTCCACCCCGCCCGGCAAGAACGTGGCTGAACACACCCATTTGTTTTGGTTTTGTACAAATGTGGCTCATTGCAAAGCAGTAGATTTGTTAAGTCAGCAAAGGATTCTCGGATACAAAAGGGAGATTTTATAAACTTAAAAAGTTTGCAAAACTGTAAATCTAAGGGCGTGATTTATGTAATTACCTGTTCATGCCCCCTAATGTATGTGGGCAAAACCTCCAGGGAATTTAGGAGAAGAATCCTGGAACACATTGGTGATGTGGAACATGGACGGAGTACGCCAGTGGCTAGACATGTGGGGAGGAACACGGTGGCGATGTTACGGGTTTCTTTTTTTTCTCAGTATTAGAAATAGTCAGCATGGGCACAAGAAAGGGCGACTATGAAAGGAAAATCCTTCAAAAAGAGGGCCTTTGGATTTATCAATTGAAAACTTTGAAGCCAGGAGGTTTAAATGAGACTATGTCATTCATTCCATTTATTTAAGATTCATTTGTGTATATTTATTAACAGTTGGATTGTTTATACTAGGACCTTTGTAGCATCTTGATTTATTAGTCTGATAATTACATGTGGGAGGGGAGCACTAGCTTTATGTATTGGCATGCATCGTGAATATATTTATCTAACCCACTACCTTAGTTATAGGACCCGTGACAAGGGATCTGTAATAGGCCTGAAAATTTATAACTATTAGGCCCTTATTTGTTGGCATCCCTATGGAATATATGGCGCTGGGATAGACCGGTATCCTTTAATGTGCTAGGACGCTGGTGGGCTCCATGACGCTAGCGCATATTACCGTGAATAGCAGGACCTACAACGGGACTTCGCTGTGCGGGGGATCGCTTGTTACTGCATAGCATGTTTTGGTCACTGGGACGAGCCGGGCGCCAGTGCGCCTGTGCGAGCTCCTGATATTACATCCGAGACCTCGGCGTTGGTCGGCGCAAAGTGCAAAGTGACCCGGGGAAAATTTCCGGTAATTTAAAAAGCAATATGGCGGACTTTCGAAAAAGGACGGCGCCGCGCGTAGTGTCCGGAAGCGGGTTAGTAGTGGCTAATTGTGGGGTGACTATTTAACTAGTGCTCCTTCTGCTTTCCCGTGCCCTTTCCGGTATCCCGGACACGGGGGACCTTTATCACTGTTTTGGGGCACGCGAGTATCGTTCATATCTGTCTGGGTGTCCCATATATTGCTCTTTTGAATACTATCCCTATATGGTGTAGATCGTTGATATTTATTTTGCATTGTGTATGTGGCGTGGACTTTAGTACCAGTTAGTCTATGACCCTGATGAACCCTTTTATTATCTAGGGGGAAAACGCATTGGTCTGGGGGACCTTTGCCCATTGTGTTAGGGTTGATTTTGTACCCGTTCCACTTTGAAGTTGCATTTGTATATCCCCCTTGTGGGTAAATTATCATATCCCTACTGTGGTTTTATCATTAAATATTAGATAGTCATTGTTGCTTCACGCGTAGGGTAGTGATAGGGATTAGTAGGACTGTCAGTTAGGGACGGTTCGGGTAGGGACGCCCTTATCAGGGCGATTTTCCTACTGTTTTCTTTGGTTAGGGGAGGGCTTTCTGTAGTGTATGGAGGGTCTTAGTAGGGTAAGGTATAGGTTTTTAAGTATTATTTCAATAAAAATTGTGTTTTTTATGTATTTAGCTGCTAAGTGATTTCTATGGGAGTGTTGCTTTTTGCTTGTAGATTTTGTGTGAATCACTAGCTTCAATATCTGAGGGTAGGTCTGGCCCTTCTATCCTCTGGACTGTGTTTTCTTTTAGTTAAAGTCGCCCATAATAACAACCTCATTCTGAATAGCTGCCTCATCTATTTGCCTGAGGAGTTCATCTTCTATGGGTTCTGTTATATTTGGGGGCTTATAGCATACCCCTATTAGTATTATATTGTTATTGTTACCCCCATGTATATTTACCCATAATGATTCCACATGTTCATTAACTATACCTATATCTTCCCGCAGTGTTGGCTTCAGACAGGATTTTACATAGAGACAGACACCTCCCCCTTTCCGGTCTTTATGATCCCTTCTAAATAGACTGTAACCCTGTAAGTTAACCGCCCAGTCGTAGCTCTCGTCCAGCCATGTCTCAGTTATCCCCACTATGTCATATTTTTCTTCTCCAATTAATAATTCTAGTTCATTTATTTTGTTGGTCAGACTCCTGGCATTGGTCAGCATGCAATTTAGAGATTTTTCAGTTTTTATTCCTTTCTTCCTATTCTTTTTAACTATTGCTACACCCTCTTCCTCCAGTCCACCCCTTGACTTATTGCTAATTCCCAGCTCTCTATCTTCCCTATCTTGCACGCTATATGTGTGGTCCCCCTCCCCCCCCAGTCCCTATTTTAAATATTCCGCCAACTTCCATGCCAATTTGTATCCCAATACAGCTGCACCCTCCCCATTTAGGTGCAGCCCGTCCCTAGCATAGAGTCCGTAGCCAATACAGAAGTCAGCCCAGTTCTCCAAAAACCCAAATCCCTCTTTTCTACACCAATTTTTGAGCCACTTATTCACCTCTCTAATCTCCCTCTGCCTCTCTGGTGTGGCTCGTGGAACAGGTAATATTTCTGAAAATATTACCCTGGAGGTCCTTGCCTTGAGCTTTTTGCCTAAGTCCCTGAAATCATTTTTAAGGACACTCCACCTACCTCTAACTTTGTCATTGGTGCCAATGTGGACCATGACAGCTGGATTCTCACCAGCCCCACCCAGCAATTTGTCAACCCGATCCACGATATGTCGAACCCTGGCCCCAGGTAAACAACATACTGTTCGACGATCCCGGTCTTTGTGGCAGATTGCCCTGTCTGTTCCCCTAATAATGGAGTCCCCAACTACTAGCACCTGTCTAGCCTGACCTGCACTCCTATTCCCCATCTTACTGGAGCAGACAGGGGTAGTGTCTTGCTGTAGCAATGCTATTTCTGTGCCAACTTCCCCCTCATCCGCCAATCTTGCAAATTTGTTGGGGTGTGCCAGTTCAGGACTAGCCTCTTCCCTTTACCCTTCTTTCTAACTGTTACCCAGCGAGCTGCCTCATGTTCCTGCACCTCCATGCTACCATCCTCCCCAGCATCTACACCTGCGAGTGATTGCTCAGTGAGCAGCAAACTCGCTTCCAAGTTGGCAATGGATCTCAGTGTTGCCACTTGCTCATTTAGATCCAGGATATGGGCTTCTAAATGTGCAGTGTGCACACATCTTGCACAGCAGTATGGACCCTCGAACTGTTGGTCAAGGATGGCATACATTGCACAGGATGTGCACTGGACGGCATTGTCAAACACGGAACATATGGGGATGTTACAAAAAAAAAGAACTACAGATACAAATATGAAAAATCTGTATAATACTGCCCTTTCTAAAAGCCCCAAATCTAAAGTCCCCAATATTAAGTCCCACACTTAAGCAAAACGACACACTTGGACAAAAAAGACACACTCGCACGCTCAGAATACTCGCTTAGGCTACTTAGCTTTTAACCCTTTGATCCAAAGCAGTTCAGCAGTGCAGCAGCAGCATCAACTCTCCTTTGAGAAGGCAAAATACTTTGCATGTCTGCAAATAAACGCTCCAAAAAACGCAAAACCCGCCCAAAAAACTGACATTTTTTCAGCTTCTTTTAACAGGCAGTGGACAAAAACTCAGTTATATGAATGTTTTTAGTATTTGGTTTTCTGGTCGTTTTTTGTCCACTGCAGGGTACAAAATGCTACAATTAAGAATCTGTGAAAAGGGGAGGGGCGTGGCCTGGTCCTGCATGGCGGCAGTCGCTTGAGAGAAGAGCTCCGTGGAGAACAGCAAAAACGGCCCAAATAAACCTTCCCTAGAACCCCAGAAACAGCTCCAGCAAGTGAGGGGATCAGTGGAGACACGGGAGACACCGGCTCAGCTTCCTAGGCCCCCGGAGTGTGACAAGTGCAGCGAAAATACCGGAGGTGCACGGAGAGTCTCGGCGGCGGGAGAAGCTGCTGAAGGCGCGCGCCACACAGGAGGAGAAGGAGCGGCGCCTGCAAAAGAACCCGCGAATCACACAAAGGTACACGGCACCCGACACACACCCCCGGGGCACTCTATCAGAGCCCAACGCTCGGCGATGTCCCAGCACTCATAGCCGAGCTTGGGGCGGAGAAACCCGGCAGCGGGAATCCCAGGCGGCTCTCCAAGTGTAAAATGCAGAGAACGGCAGGCATGGACGCGGTAGCTGCAAGCAGCATTAGCTGCCGTCCAAGTTGAGCTCAAAACTAGTGGTCTCGTTCTAAAGCTATAGCCCTAAAGGCTGCCACACTCCCCATGTGAGCACAACCAGAGGGGGAGGTGGGATCACTGAACTTGATAGGCGCCATCTTGAGAACATGTGCTCCCTTTTAAAAGTAATGCCTGCAGCATAAGCCACCTACTCTGGCCCTATCAACATCCCTACTATCCTGGGACTAAACTTGGAGCCACCCTAAATAATACTGTGGACCCCTGCAATTAGAGCCTCTACCTTGTTCTGGCCCTAAGCTACTGGAACAATACGGATCTGAGGATCCTTTCCTGTCACTAGCAATCCAGTGCTCTGAAATAGAGCTCTACTCCCCACACTGTTAACTCGCAGCCTGAGCTGCATATTCCTGAAATCTGCCTGGGACTTCTAAACACTTCTTAATCGACATGTAGTGGAGATATACAAAACCCACTGATAATATTCTCCATTCACGGCATAAATCTATCTTAGATTCCACACCTCTCTCCACCACCTATAACCATGGGAGGCACTTCTAAGCGAAACAGCAAACCGCAAAAACCCAAGAAGCTTACCGAATTCTTCCAAAATTCCCCGTCTACTGCGCGACAACGAGATGGGGCATCACATTCCCCCCCTACCTCCCCAACGCCATCACGTTCCGATATGGGAGACGGAGAGTCTCAGAATCCATTTGGGGATACTACCTCTGCGGAGGCCACCTTGCAACGGCTATTTACCTCGTTCAGGGAGAACCTCCAATCAGATTTTAAACATATGATGGGAGACCTGAAAAGGGAAATCCACTCGTTAGTTTCAAGAACAGAACACATCGAAACGAAAATGGGTGAATGTGTGGCATCCCATAACCTTTTAATAGATGCCAACTCAGCTT
This sequence comes from Phyllomedusa bahiana, assembly GCA_025379985.1. Lineage (NCBI taxonomy): Eukaryota > Metazoa > Chordata > Amphibia > Anura > Hylidae > Phyllomedusa > Phyllomedusa bahiana. The sequence goes on along the minus strand of JAODAL010008641.1, from coordinate 42,525 downwards.
TGGAAGACGAGGTTCAAAAGCTATCTGCAAAGGTAATGGATCTAGAGGACCGTTCCAGACGGAATAATATCCGTATCAGTGGCATCCCGGAATCGGTCGGCCCTGACCAACTCCTTCCCTTCTTAACAGACCTAATGTCCCTAGTCCTTCCTGAGGCTTCAACACTAGATCTTACAATAGACAGGATACATAGACTGCCTAAACCTAAACACCTTCCGTCCTCGATTCCCAGGGATGTGATAGCCAAACTACATTTCTTCTGCACAAAAGAGCCCTGAGGAGGGAGTCAGACCTACCGGAAAGGTTTTCCAACCTTCCCGGACTTGTCGGCGTGCACAATGCTGCGCAGAAAGGAATTCTTGCCTTATACCAAAGTCCTACGAGACAACAACATCCTATATCACTGGGGGTTTCCCATGAAACTAGTGATCTCCAGAGATGGTTCCACTTATGTCTGCCAGTCACCTACAACAGTGAAGGATCTTCTTGCATCATGGGATCTTCTAACCACTCCCTCCGCCTCCCCAATAAAGAAGGCGAGAAATAGACCAGAGATTATCTCTCCTTTGTGGTCAGAGAAACAAAGCCGCCAACGACTACCCCTGAACACCTGAAGGTCTAGGTTTACTTTCTCCACTTAGAGTTATGGTGTGTAACCTTTGCTCTACCTGATCTCGGTTGACCGCTCAATTGCCCTGCAGGGACCTGCAGAGATCTTTACCCCACCTACATTTCCGTACCATCGGAAATCAAACTTTTATGGTGTTGTTGTTTCTTCTTATTGTTATTCCCTTACTTCTGTTAGCTGTGGGTTTTATGCAGCCATGTTCTTGCTTCGTAGCCGATCTTAAGGTTGTTTTAGGAGCATGTACAAACCATCACTTGGTGAGCATATTCGTTCATATCTTAAGCAAATATATTATGTTAAGTAAATTCCCCATTAAAGAACAATGGGTATTAAACTCATGTCTTTGAATGTGAACGGTCTGAATTTGCCATATAAGAGATCCTTGCTCTGGAGAGACATTGTCACGGTTCACACCGCGGTTCCCTGCCTTGGGCCATCAGCGTGTCGTGCCTTCCTGTGCTTACCTGTCCTGTCCTGTTCTGTTGCTTCCTGGGGTCCTGTGTGTGCTCTGTTCCTCTTAGGGCGCGCGCGCTGCAGCTTCCTGTCTTTTATAGGTTAGTTGTCTCTGTCTACTTTCTCTTTACCTCTGACCCCTGCCTATAAGAGGAAGTTCCCGCCTCTGCTCTGGGTCAGTTCATTGCAGTCTGTTGCTGACTCAGCTGCTTCCCATCTTGAGCTCCTGCCAGCATCTCAGGTCTGCTGTTGGAGACTTTAACCCCTGAGATGCTGGTCCAGTGTCTTTGTCATCTGAGCTCCTGGCCGTCCGTCCGTCCGTCCGTCGTGTCTGTGTCTCCTGTATCCTGCCGTGTTCCTGTCCTGTATGTGCTCTCCTGTTCCTGCCGTGTTCCCTGGTCTGTACCTGATGTGTTACCCGTCCAGTTCCTGCCGTATCCTGTGGTGCTATGTGTACGTTTAACCCTCCTGTATCCTGCTGTACATGTTCCTGTGTTCCTGTATTCCACCGCCTGGATTCCTGTCTTGCACCCCGGCTGTCACCGCAGGTAGCCACGTCAGGGGTAGTGACCTGGGGGTCACGCAGCGAAGTCCATCCCGCTTTGCGGTGGGCTCTGGCAAAGACCAGGGGCCCCTTAGACTCCACTCCCTGGCGTGGTCCTCCAGCTACCACCTCGCCTGCGGTGATCACAGAGGATCCACACCCGGATGTCTGCGGTCGGCGCTTCGGCGTACGTCCGTCGGCGCCGCACCATTACAGACATTTTAAAGTCCCACGCAGAAGTGATCTGCTTACAGGAGACACATCTCACTGTGGCGGACTCGGGCCGCTTACAACATAAGAAATTTCCTATAGTTTATCACTCTTCCTCAGATACAAAGAAGGCAGGGGTTGCAATACTTATAAAAGATAATATAGCGTTTAAACTTTTAGAATCTATTGTGGATGATAAAGGTCGTTACATTATTCTGAGATGCACTCTAAATTCTCTTCCATATACCATTGTCTCACTATATGCCCCCAATATTCGGCAACAGTCCTTTATATCCAAAACATTCCTGAAGACCAAAAATCTAACATCATCCAACTTAGTCATGTGCGGTGATTTTAATATGGTCATTGATAAACAGTGGGATAGGACTTCGGGAGGTTCCAGGGATACACCTGATCTCAGGGATTTCCTCCGGGTAGAAGACCTGCACGATCATTGGCGATACTCGCACCCCGGAGAGATCGCCTTACTCGGCGGTTCGGCGATCATACTCACGGATATATTTTTTTTTAGTTAACAGAACAGCTTTAGCTAATGAATTGTCCATCGAAATAGGAATGAGAATCTGGTCGGATCATGCACCAGTTTATATGACAATTCGAAACAGCTTTGCCCCCCCTACATTCCTCCCCTGGCGTATTAACCACTTTCTACTAAAATCAGCAGATATAGTTGTGGAAATTACAAACGCACTCAGAGAGTATTTGGACATTAACACTCCCTCCGCCCCTTCAATCAACTCGCTATGGTGCGCTCACAAGGCACACATTAGAGGGGTCTTGATTGCCATGGCCTCTAGGGAAAAGAGGAAAAGAGAAAGAACTAAATACTATTTTGAATAAAATTGCAGCACTAGAGACCAGACTCAAGACCTTTCCCAGTAAACAGGTAGAGGATGAGCTTAAAGAATACAAAATACAACTTCAAAAAACAGGTTTACGAAAATATGAACATCACATAGCCGAGAGCAAATGGAATTTTTATCTCAGTGGTGATCGCCCTGGAAAAATTCTAGCCAGGAGAGTAAAAATCTTTCAGGCTAAGTCCAAAATAGATTTTTTAACCACCGCAGAGAAAAAGAGAATATATGATCCTCAGCAAATAGTGGACTCATTTGCTAACTATTATAGTTCCCTATAGAACATTGGAAAGGACACTCCACACCACCAGTCTCCTCCTTAGAGGTTACTACATTTCTTTCAAAAATGGATCTACCTTCCCTATCGGAGGAACAGAAAACATTTCTAGACAGACCCATAACGATTATGGGGGTAAAGAAAAAAAAACATTAAATCAATAAAATCATGTTAATTTCTTTATTTTCGTTGCACCCATACTATTGATCCTTGGCTAACGAAAATAAAGAAATAAACATGATTTTATTGATTTAATATTTTTTTTTCGTTACCCCCATATTATCATTCGTTTTATATACACATCGGGACAACTTCTGTAGTCTTATAATTTGATTTCGGCCGTGTACAGTTTGATTTCAGATTGCATTAGAAAACCCATAGGAGCGTCGCTCGCTCTCCCATTGGTCCAAATAACGGCGCCTCTTTTAACTTAGCCAATCACAGAGCGCGCTCAGAATTTCTTTTCCCCATAGAACTCTATGAGAAAGTAGCTCGCGCTCTGATTGGCTAAGCTGGACGAGCCCCCGCCGCTTCAACCAATCAGCTCGTTTCTGCATTTTTACTGTATTTTGAACTGTCCCACCTTTGAATATGATTGGTCAATTTTTCTCCATAGGATATAATGGGACATTGTCGCTCCTATTCTGATTGGTCAATTCTTCTCCATAGGTTATAATGGGACATTGTCGCTCCTATTCTGATTGGCTGGTTTATGCCGACCAATGAGAATAGCTTAAACAATTTGAATTACTGTATTTCCCGGCGATTCTCTCTATTGCAATTCCCTATGTAGCGCCGGTCTCGGCGACAAACGCGTTGTTCGGGTTTTTAACTGCTTTATTTGTAAAGAAGGGTTCTGCTCTTTATCTGATAATGTTTTACACTTAATAAAAATGATTTTTTGATTAATACTTCATGCCGCACGGCGCTGAGCGCCGAGATTTCAGAGCGCCCATCTCTCCATAGACTATAATGGGAGAAGTAGCTCGCGCTCTGATTGGCTGGGATATCCAAGCCACCGCTAGCTCAGCCAATCAGCTCTTTTCTGTCTTTTTACTGTATTTTGAACTGTCCCGCCTTTGATTTTGATTGGTCCAAACTTCTCCATAGGATATAATGGGACTTTGTCGCTCCTATTCTGATTGGTTAATACTGCTTCATAGGTTAGAATGGGCCACTGTCGCTCCTATTCTGATTGGTCCAAACTTCTCCATAGGATATAATGGGTCTTTGTCGCTCCTATTCTGATTGGCTGGTTTATGCCGACCAATGAGAATAGCTTAAACAATTTGAATTACTGTATTTCCCGGCGATTCTCTCTATTGCAATGCCCTATGTAGCGCCGGTCTCGGCGACAAACGCGTTGTTTGGGTTTTTAACTGCTTTATTTGTAAAGAAGGTTTCGGCTCTTTATCTGATAATGTTTTACACTTAATAATGGGAGAAGTAGCTCGCGCTCTGATTGGCTGAACTAGCCGAGCCCCCGCTAGCTCAGCCAATCACCTCTTTTCAGCATTTTTACAGTATTTTGAACTGTCCCGCCGTGGATTCTGATTGGTCTAAACTTCTCCATAGGCTAGAATGGGTCTCTGTCGCTCCTATTCTGATTGGCTGAGCTAGTCAAGTCCCCGGTAGCTTAACCAATCAGCTCTTTTCAGCATTTTTACTGTATTTTGAACTATCCCGCCGTGGATTCTGATTGGTCTAAACTTCCCCATAGGTTTTAATGGTTCACTGTCGCTCCTATTCTGATTGGCCGGTTTCTGCCGACCAATGAGAATAGCTTTCAGAATTTGAATTACTGTATTTCCCGGCAATTTCCAATATCCTAATTCTTGAATTAGGATATTGGAAAGTGATTTTGTTTTATGTATTTTTTATTTTTTAGGTTTCAGCTCTTTCCTGAGAATGTTGAACGCCTTTATAAAGGCGATTTTTGATTCATACTCCGCACCGACATGTGGAATGATTTCTCGCTGTTCCAGCCTGTCTCGCATCGGAACTGTTTTTCAGCGCAGTCCCGCACGGCGCCTAAGTCCCGCACTGCGCCCATGTCCCCGCACTGTGCCCCACACACACTGGCGAGGCGCAGGGAACTTTTCCCCGCATGTACGAGCGCACCGCCTCGGACGGCGAATCTTAGGCGCAGCGCTGCACTGCGCCTCAGTCCCCGCACTGCGCCCCACACACTGGCCAGGCGCGGCGGACTTTTCCTCGCATGTATGAGTGCGCTACCTCCGGCGGCGAATCATAGGCGCAGCCCCGCACTGCGCCTCGGACCCGCACTGCACCTAAAACACAGGCGAGGCGCGGCGGACTTTACATGCTATGTATGAGCGCGCCCCGGCTCCGACATAAATCAGGCACAGATTCCGCCGGAAAACTGGCCGAAAGGTGCGCCCCGACCCGGCGAGATTCATGCATGTGGCCCTTAGTCTTTCTAGGTGTGTTAACCACACTGAAGTATCCAGGAACTTACACCTGAGATGGTATCTCACACCTAACAGAATCGCACATATGTCACCGGGTTACTCCAAAATATGTTGGAGACATTGTGGAGCGACCAGGACTTTATGGTGGGAGGTGGAGAAAATTTAATCCGAGGTTCTAGGCTGTCCAATAACCCTAACTCCCGAGTTAGCTATCTTGGACATCACTTTAAGAGACTTTCCTCCTAACATCCAGACCATCATGTATCACGTTCTGGTAGCAACCAGAATGATGATCGCTCACTACTGGAAATTGCCCACCTCATTAGTGATTAAAGAAGTAGTACAACGAGTAAATCAACAATTCAGTACTGAAACTTGCCTAGCATTCCCACCTCATTGAGTAGATAAAATACGTAAAAAATGGTATTTGTGGACCTCCTCCAGATTCTACTCACATCCAGTTTCCTAGAGTAAGAATAATAGTTATGTTCCCTTATAATTGTACCATGGCCAATCAGACTGTAACCACTCCTGGATAGGGAAAGAGATTGTCTTGCTACCTTGTGTCATTTACTGTAGTATAATATGATTCAAGCGCATTGGTATGGTTCTGGCTTTGTCATGCTCATTTGTCCTATGTATTGATCCAATTCATTTTGGCTCTGTTTTGTTACATTGCCATGTTAGGCAAAATGTTCTTTCTTTAATCTCTATGTTATATATTAAAATCAATAAAATTTTATGACAAAAAAAAAAGAAAAGAATCTGTGAAAAGACTTGAAACGCGTAAGATGTGCGTGTTCTTTCTAGCGCTATGCTTTTAATTTTTTAATATACATTCCAAATGTCAGCAGCACACTATCAACTAAGAAAACATCAAAGGCATATAAAAAATTTTGAAAAATGCATTTCTGCTAAGGATATATGAAAATTTGGGGTTCTTAGTTTACAGTTTTGATCAAAAGTGTTTAAGCTCACCTCCCAATTACATCAAGGGGACCCCAATATAGGTGAGTCCTAACACTAAAACGTTACCTCTCTTGGAGCCTGTTCAGACTTCCACATCTCAGGGAGTTAGCTACTGAACACCCTGCACTGATTTAAAACCTGTTTAAATGGGCGGAGTGCAAAAAGCCAATGAGGCAGCCACTCCTCATACAGACTAAATAGACACTATTTGGCTCTGCACATCCAAAAACCTTTTTGGAAAAAAAGGTTTTTGGATGTGCAGAGCCAAACAGTGTCTTTTTAATTTTTGTAATACTATTGGGATTAATATAATAAAGCTTTTTGGATAACCTTTTATCCGATGTGATGGAGTATTGCTTTTTGGATCATATATGTTACCGGGACTGTGCACACTGCAGGGTAGACATAGCCTAAAGGTTACAACTTGTTGTTAACTTAGATAAACAAGCTTGTGTACGAGAGATAAGACTCAGCAGGGAGTGACTCAGTGACTCAACATGGTCAGGAGGCAGCTTGTAGAGAAATTGGATAAGGGAGAGAGCAGGAAGAGGTGGTCAGTAACCAAGAGAAATCTTCTTTATCTCCTTAAACAAGCAAAATCAAAACAGCAACATATATGGTAATAGTCTTCATTTATCTTTTACCTTCATTTTAAAAGCTAATCATTGTGGTGAGAAAACCCCTTTAAATTGGAGTTAGATTTAGGTTTGTTTTTTTTATTGCTTTTGAATGGGATAACTTACATCAAATTAATATTTATACTTACGTAGTCATATACAATTCTTGTTATAATGTAGATATAGTCTTATCGCAACTTCAAGATCAGGAACGAAATATATTTTTAGGGCAGATTGGTTCATGCCTTATTTTTTCTATATTCTTGATCAATAGGGGAAAATGAAGTTTTAAAATGCCCTGTTCACCTCCCTTCAGCCACATCTTTTATCCAACCTTGGTTGAACTTGATGGTCATATCGCCTTTCCACAGCACTGTTAGGCAGGCAGAGCAATTTTGTGAGCGGGTAGACTGGCAGGAGGTCAGGACAGACAGTAGAAAAAAAGGTCAGGAGGTAAGCCGAGGTCAAATACCTAGAAATCCCGCTATGAAGCCGACCAAGGAACAGGCAAGAAGGATCAGATGACAGATTTTTGGCCTGAAAAAGCCAGGTGGCTTTTTCAGAACTAGCGTGCACACTAGAGAGGAGTCTGCAGTAGAAGAGCAAGGCAGCCAATGGAATGGGGACCAGCCACACTGAAGCGGTTAAAGAGCATGCATGCAGCCGATGGGAAGGGTCTTGGCGTAACTTGTGACAGCAAGGTTGGGTCTAGACAGCAATGTAAAAATACCGTCCAAAATCCAATGGCATTTTAACATCGCCATACCACGTTTTCTGGCAAGGGTTGGCACTAAAAATCATGGTCGGTTTAGCATTTCCCGCCTGCCCAGTACTTTAAGGGTGCGTTCTCACTGCACAGGACAAATGCCAGCCGGTTTACCGGCCGGTATTCGTCCTGTTTTGCGGCCGTCTCCACGGCCGCGGGGGGGACGGCTTTTCTCCATGATGAGCGGAGAAAAGCCCTCCCCCTTCACATTGAGAAGCACAGATTCCGTCCGGAAACCGGACGGAAGATTGAGCTTCCACAATGTTTTGCGGCCGGATCGCGGGCGGCAAAACCACCGGACGGAAAACCCGTGCAGTGGGGACTGCTGCACGGGTTTTCCATAGAGCACCATTGTGCTCATTTTCAGCCGCTTTTTCAGGCGGTCTGAAAAACGGCAAACCGGCTGAAAAACCGTCCGAAAAACCCTTGCCGTGGGGACATGCCCTTACTGTATAGTAATCCGGTAGAAGATACAGAATGTTTTAAAATCTGCCGGAATCCGATGGTTTTCAAAACCGACCAGAAAAAAACCATGCGGTGTAGACTACAGCACAGATTTCTTTTTTAAAGGTGGTCTATGGGGCCCTGGTTGCAGTTGGATTTTTGGCGGATTGTAAATACTGAATCCACCGCAAATCTGACCAAAAACAAGTGCTGTGTAGACATAAGCCTGATAGCTTTAACTTTGGTCTTCAAATGTGATAAAAATCAATGACCCCTTCTGTACCTAAATTAGGAATATGAGATTGACTGCAAAGATCTTATATTATTGATACTTGCCATCCAGTGTTTAATAGTAATAAGAAACTTAATCATTTGCAAAAAAGTGGTTGAGGTTTCAAGTTGCTAATTCGGCCAATTCTAGACCACACAACAAAAGCCAATGGACCCCACTTTAAGTCAACGGACTCCATCAGACGTCATTGATGCCTGTTGTACATTGAAAACAACAATGGATCATGGTTTCAGTTATAAAATGAAATGATGCCACAAATGTAAATAGAGCCTAAATGTTTCTGCAAAATTATAGAGTTGTGGCTTTTACTTAGTCAGAAAGAGACTATGGAGCTGGACCAAGAACAAGGATATAGATGACCGAAAGACGAATGAGGCTTGGCCAACTGACTCATGACTCATCTGTGGCAAAAACTAATAGACATAGAATGGCAAGACAAGAAACGCAGAAGAATAGTCATCAGTAAAAGAGAAATAATCACCAGAAACTGGACACAGGATCTCAACATCAGAGCCCTCAGAGGGTTACTATTACTCTTATGTTCTTCTGCGGGGACCAGTGAGATGAGGAGCCAGATATTAGCTGTAAAACCCAGCTGCCGCCCCGCTCTAGAGATGAAGAGCAGAGTAACCTCTGATCTCTGATGGATAATCCTTTGCATGCGGTGTTCAGAGCTGATCACAGTACAATGAGGAAAGCAAAGGAGGGAATCCCCGTTTGATCACATCACCAAGATGAAGTGTGATATGATCTATCCCCATACCAGATATGAAGACAGTCCAGAGTCCATAACTGGGGGAGACTGCTATGAACAGGTCAGAGGGCGAGTGCATGGTTTTGACTTTTTTGACATTTTCGGTACTGAAATAGAATTCATTTTTGAGATTTAACATTTTGAAGACAAGTGCTGGAATGTCTTTTGGATTGTAATGAAGATTTATACGCGTGTCTTTCCCCTGCTTGGCAAATTATAATAAGCTGACTTGCGCTTTTTCACTTTGTATGCAAGTCTATGATACTTGTTCTTAAAGGGGCTGTCTCACTACAAGGATTGCTGCTTTTTATGTTAAAGATCTTGCAAAAACAAGTCACTTTGCAACATATGTCCATTAACCGTGTCCTACCCATTCCTAGATATCCCCTTTTTAATGGGCTGCATCAGCTCCTCAGGTCGCTATAGCTACAGACCTGTTCAATCTCTCCTGATAGGCTGCCAGCACTGGTTGCTACAGCTACAGACTTGTTTGATCTCTCCTGATAGGCTGCCAGCACTGGTTGCTATAGCTTCAAACCTTTACAATCTCTCCTGATAGGCTTCCAGCACTGGTTGCTATAGCTACAGACCTGTTCAATCTCTCCTGATAGGCTGCCAGCACTGGTTGCTATAGCTTCAAACCTTTACAATCTCCCCTGATAGGCTGTCAGCGCTGGTTGCTATAGCTACAGACCTGGCTTCTACTGCAGCCTAGTAGAAGCCAGTAAACACGCCCCTGAATTCAAAATGAAACCAAGGAAACAGGACTGAGGTAAGAGGAATCAATGTAGTGAGACAACCCCTTTAAGGCATAGTTAGGTATTATTAGTACAGAGGCTAATATACTGTATGAATGCATCCGCATTCAAGTTATTATGTAAAAATTTTACTTATTAGTAAAAACCCAACTAAGTGGTTTTAAAAATGTTAATAAAATTCATTTATAAAAGAAGGAAACAATATTTTCCATGTAATAAATTTGATCACATCATTTTTTTGACAAACACATAGGGTGACATGTATGTCTGGGGCTGCGCCAGTATTCTGGGGTGCTTTCAGCCCCAAAACTGCCGCTGCCCTGTTCTCTAGGTGTATGAGCAGGTGCACTCCAAAATTATGTGCATTATCAGGCGCCTGCGGCACTTTGTAATGCGCCTGAGATCTGGGCCATTATGGAGGCATGTCGCACTACAACCGTATGATTCTGCACATTTATGACTGGAGGACGGAAAAACTGGGCGCATTACTGCTGGAACAGGTAGAACAAGTTAAAAGGGGTTCACCTGAGCCTGAGTTGTCGTTTTGAGCTAGAAAGGGGCAAATCTATGACCCGCTGTAGAACAGGTTCATACATTCAGGCGCATTTTACGCTACTAATGGGCGCAAAAAAAAGGCAGGGCGCCAAAATACAGACATGTCGCCCCAAATCTTTATATCTATAAAGATGGGTTTCTGTTTTCTGTTCTGTCTTCAGAGCCAAACAAAAGGACCAATCTGCACCACATTTGGCACATAGGTGTAAGGTCCGCAGGTCGTGGATCCACTGAGCCACCGCAAGCGATGGTGTAAGCCGCACCAGGGGCCATTGGTTTTCACCAGAGCCCACCGCAAGGCAGGGTGGGCTTGCTGTGGCAGATGACCCCCAGGTCATTACCTCTTGCGCAATTTTCCTGCAGTGGCAGCCGAGGTGTAACGCTACAGAATCGCTGAGAAGGTTCGAAGAAGAATTGTAGTCAAGGGACAGAGGCAAGGAAGTCTGGTACATGGTAAAGGCAAGAACACTCAGGAAACACTTTTTCAATAGGCTGAGGGCACTAAATATCCAGCAGGGAGGTCTGGGGAATGCTGGGTATTACAGGGTCAGCACCCGGCACAGGCAGCACAAGGAGTGAGGAGAGGTGAGTAAGCGAAGCGGGTGTCCCATCAGCGGAGCCGGGGTTACGGGTGTCCCCACGGGGTCATGGGAGTACCTGTAACAATAGGTTAATCAGAGGCTTCAGAAGGTTTTTAGACCACGTTTCATTACATATTTGCTGGAAAACATTGAGTTACTAAAACTGCCAAGCAGACAAAGGCACGACTGCAGTCTCAGCGAGACAGACGAGCAGCAGAGACTCCCCAACCGACCCAAGCCTGTCTCCAGGCTGACCAGATGCATCTCAGCCAACAGTGAGCTACTAAAACTCCCCAGCAGACTGAGGCAATAACTGCAATCTTAGCAAGACAGGTTCACTTTATTAGATATGTTAAGTTCATATCAGTAACAACAGTATCAGTTTTCACCACACACAGACAACAAACCGGTACATGAACTAGATCTTTGCACAGGCGAGTAATTCTACTAGTCATAAATACGTGTGGTATCATCAGAACCATGATAACTTGTACGATAAACCTAGAAAATCCACACAAGAACCATCAGTGGTTCATCCTGAGCATAGAAGCAGAGAACACCAACTCTTTCATTATCTACAATATGGCACCCAGCCAGAGCCTCTACTCTCTGTAGGGCCATCCCTAGACGTGGACCTAGTAGTATATCCAGCCCTGAATACTATTTCTCATTCATGCTTTATGATAGGTTGAAAGTGTGCCTAGCTAATAAAAAGACAGCTTTGGAGGTACAAAACATGCAGTGCAGCCAAATATTGTGTGTCTAACATGCAGTGCAGCCAAATATTGTGTGTCTAACATGCAGTGCAGCCAAATATTGTATGCCTAACATGCAGTGCAGCCAAATATTGTTTGCCTAACATGCAGTGCAGCCAAATATTGTGTGCCTAACATGCAGTGCAGACAAATATTGTGTGGCTAACATGCAGTGCAGCCAAATATTGTGTGCCTAACATGCAGTGCAGCCAAATATTGTGTGCCTAACATGCAGTGCAGCCAAATATTGTGTGCCTAACATGCAGTGCAGCCAAATATTGTGTGCCTAACATGCAGTGCAGCCAAATATTGTGTGCCTAACATGCAGTGCAGACAAATATAGTATGCCTAACATCCAGTGCAGCCAGAGCATGGGGGGTCATTCTCTAGGACTGTGCATGCCTTTTGAATGCCTGACAAGTTGGTGAATATGTCCTTATAAACTGCATGGAGTGTGCTCAGTTCTCTAAACCAATTTGATGTCTCCTCACCGGTTCCCTATCCCTCTCACAGCATGCAGAGTAACCTCACAGAAAAACTGCAGATCCATTCCCTTACTCCCTGTCTTCAAATCATTATAATACTCCTGTTGTGCACTGAGGAGCTCCTACAAGTTGTAGAAGGGAATTAACTCCTCAAATAACCGCCCCTCATCTTTTAACGGTGGGCGTTGCAGATCGTTAATCTGCAAATATCAAATGACGTCGCTGCAGACAGAGGGGTTTTGCAGCTCCCAACACCACAGCTACGCTAGGAGCACTGCTGTAGTTAACAGTTCTGTTCCTAGAACAGTCTCTGTAAGAGCATACATGCCAACTCTCCCGTTTTTGGCGGGGGGGTCCCGCTATTTGGGGTCCCCCCCCCGCCCTCCCGGGGGAGTTGGCATTTCTCCCGCCGCCAGCAGGCGGCGGGGGTCCTTTAAATGGCCGCGGCGCCGGAGTAGCGCTAGTGCACTACTCCGGCGCTGCCGGGCCGTTCCCACGGGCGGGTGAAGCGGGCGCAGGGTCCGCTCACCCGCCGCGGTCTCACTGTGCGGGGAGGAGGCAGGAAGGAGCGCTCCCTCCCCCTATATGTCCGGTGTCTGTGCGCGCGGTACACACAGATCAGCGGCGCAGGGGAAGTGACGCGCGGCTGCTCTCATTCCCCCTGCGTCGCTGAGGAGATCGGGCAGGAGCCTGGTCAGGTAAGTGGAATTTATTATTTTATTTTTATTAACTACATGGGGGGCTCTGCCTGGCTACAATGGGGGGGGGGTCTACCTGGCTGGCTACAATGGGGGCAACTACCTGGCTGGCTACAATGGGGGCAATTACCTGGCTGGCTACAATGGGGGCAATACCTGGCTGGCTACAATGGGGGCAACTACCTGGCTGGCTACTAAAGGGGGCACTACCTACCTGGCTACTAAAGGGGACACTACCTGGCTGGCTACTAAAGGGGGCAACTACCTGGCTGGCTACTAAAGGGGGCAACTACCTGACTACTAAAGGGGGCAACTACCTGACTATTAAAGGGGGCACTACCTGGCTACAAAGGGGGCAACTACCTGGCTAACAAAGGGGGGCATCTACCTAGCTACAGAGGGGGCATCTACCTTGCTACAAGGGGGCATCTACCTGCCTGTAAGGGGCACTACCTGGTTATGGGGGCTACTACCTGGCTATAAGGGCATCTACCTGGCTTTCTTCCAAAGCCATTATGTAGTTAGGCGGAGTGGGTGTGGCTTTTTGAAGGGGCGTGGCACACAAAAAGATGGGCGTGTCCATGCAAATTTTTGCCGTGCCGCGCTATGCGCGCCGCCCTCTTTAATCTCCTGTTTTTCCATTTTCAAAAGTTGGCAACTATGCTCTAAGAGCTGGGAAGCGGACGAAACTCTGCTATAAACCCCAGCACTTAAACCGTGGTCTGAGACCGCGGCATAATCAAAGGGCTTTACCCTGCTCCATCAGGTGACCTGGACTCCCAGGGACCTGATGGAGCACAGGTAATATCTGAACAGTCAGTCCTGCGGACCTTGAGTAGCCCCAGGGCTGTCTGTATAACAAGTCTGCAGTCAGGGCACACTGTGTGCTGCCCTGACTGCTGCCTGTGTCATACTGACACAGAGTCTAATGTATTAGCATATATGAATATGCTAATACATCACAAATTTGTAAAAAAAATAAATTGTAAAAAAAAAAAATTAAAATCGTTATCTCTTCATGGGATTATAAAAAAAAGTAAAAGACATAAAAAAGTTTAGAAAAAATAAATAAAATAAATAATAGAGCAAAAATATTTAATAAAAAATAATTGTGTCTACATTACTCAAAAATTTACACATATTAAGTGTCCACACGACTGTAATCATCTGTAGAATTAATCTAACAAGTCATTTAGTGTGAAATGTGAATGATGTAGGAAAAAAAAAATTGATATGTGAACTCAAACTATGCCTCCAAACTATGCTTGTACGCACGGATTTCAGACGAGGATACGTCACTGATTTTCAGAGGAGCATTTTTCGCCCCCTATCTGCTATATGGGAAGTGCAGAATCTGCCGCAACAGGTGTTACAGGTGCTCCCACGACCCACACATCAGATCACGGGTGCACCCATAACCCTGTGCCCCTTTCTGCAGGGTCTATGAGAGGCACACTTGCAGCCTGGGTCCCAGCTGCAGTTACCTCTCCTCGCTCCTTGCACTGTCTCTGCTAGCCAAAGAGCACGTCCCCGTTCCCTAGAGTCGTCTCTGTGAAATGTAAAGAGCTAGTGTGCCGGTAGTTGGATAGTACTCAGCCTTCCCCTGACCTCCCGCTGGATCCCTAGTGCATTGTGGCTATCGAGCAAGCAGTTCCTTAGTAGTTTCTGTCTATTCTGTGTATCAGTCCCTCTCGCCTCCATCCCCCGCCCACAAACCTTGCCGCCTGCCCTGACCTTCCTGACCTTCCTGCCTGTCCCCGACTATGAGCCTGCCTAGAGATTTTGTACCGTGTTACAACTCGGCTGCCACCGCAGGCAAATAGTGCCAGGAGTAATGACTTGGAGGTTGCCTGCCACAGCAAGTCCATCCCGCCTTACTGCAGGCTCTGGTGAAAACCAACGGCACCGTAGACTCTACTCAGTGGATCCTCTACCTCCGGTCGTCACAGAGCACTGAAAAATTAGCGAGTAAAACCCGCATCACATGAAATCCGACGCAGTTTCACATAGGAATCAGTGTAAAATTAACTTGGGGCACTTCAAAGTTATATTGGACATTGATTCTGAGGTGGATTCAGTGCTGAATTCGCCCAAAAACCGTATCCAAATCCATCGTGTGAACATACCCTTAGGGGAGATGTATGAACAGAATGGAGTCACTCAGGCATTCACTGCTAATGGAGGAGATGACCAGACGGACCACCAGGGGTTGATACTTAGAAGGCAGAGACGCGTCAATGAAATTCCCGGGTGATCCAGAATCCACGAAGTCTTGGCTTGGAACATGACACCTGATGAGGTGCCAACTTGGACTAGCATGACCAGATGTGGAGCGGTAGTATTCACTCCTAGGGACACCTCTCCCACATAGCTTAAAGGGGATGTATCGCTTCATCAGTTCGGTTGTTCTCTTGAAGCTTGATTCTCTCAGTTCCTGAAATCCAGGGGTTTTTTTTTCCCCCCCCGGGTGGGTGTTTCTTAACTAAAGGGGGATGACTCCCCCCCCCTTCATGTTCATGCTCGCCCCCGAGTCAGCTGCTCCCCCCCCTTTGTCACATGCACTGTGTTTTTCCTTTCCCCCTATGCAGTTTTTTTTGTAAGAGTTTTTAAATTTACTACAGGCTGCTTTCAATCTAGACAGCCTTCTTGAACTCGGCACTGATTTTCCCCTCTCACGCTGGAGATTTGTTACGTTAAACCCGTCATGAACATCCAAGCACAGATCTGTCTCCCTTCTTGTTTAAAAAGGCACCGAAGCAATTTGCTTTTTTTCTGATTGTAAAAGCAGCATCGTGTCACTGAGGAGTGTAGGTATAGAGTGAAATTGTTGCCGGCCCTTACAGCGGGCTTTAGGCCCCGGGGGCACAATTCTGCTGTTTTTGATTGTGAAGCAGCTGTAGGTTATGTGAAGTGCTGGTTTTGTGCAGAGGGGAAAATTGTTGCAGGCCCCTTATTCGAGTGGGAGGCGGAATCCCGGCCCCCGTGAATACGCCCGGGGGGTGAGACAGAATGTAAATTAGTAGAGCCGTCACCCAATGAAATGAAAGGGGTGGGAACCGCCGGACTGGGAAACATGTTTACAGAAAAGAAGAAAAGGGGATCCTGTGAAAACAAGACAGTTTTGAAATGAACCCAATTGAAAAATTGCTTTTTTTCACTGTCCCCTTATTTTAAAAGGGCCCATTTAATGAAATGATACAACCTCTTTAAGTGCAGGAGATTCTCGGATGCAATGGACAGTCCATGCGGAAGTGTTCAGGACTACGCAATAGTGGCAAAGATTCTGTTCTCATGAACAGGACCGCTCTTGCTGTGACAGGTGGGCTCTGTTCACTTGCATAGGTTCTTCCAAAAAAAAAGCCTTTGGTGGAGGGCAGTGGGGGCCCTTTGAAACATCGGAGAACACGGGGAAAGAGGACATGGCCAACCAGTTCCTTTTGCTGCAGAGTCCTGCTGTCTCTCAGTAAACCCAGTACTTATGGAGGGCCCAGCGGATGAGCTCATCCAGGGAGAATGGGAGGCATTGAGGTCACGTCTATTATCTTTCCGACGAGGCCCTGCCAGAACGTGGCTATGAGGGTCTCATTATTCCAAGACAACTCTTGGAACAATGAGGGTGTGGAATTGTATTGCATATTGTCCAACTGAGGAGTTACCTTGTCAGAGGTGGAACAGTCAATGGGTCCCTACTGTCCCAAAGGTGTGTGACCCAGGTCAAGGCTTCACCTGACAGAAGACACCACTTTCGCTCGTTTGGTTGGAACTGGTTCACCATAAACTCCAGATGGATGGTGCACTGACTGATGCTAGCATGGGGCACAATAGATCTGGCAAGGGAGCATAGGAAGTGGCCAGAGAATATAGGGTCAGTGCCCGGCAATTAGCCAATTACCGGAGGGCTGGCCCTTTAAATTTTACAGAGCTGGCCTAGGGAGTGGCGATGCTTGCACTGGCAGGCAGAGGAGCATGGGGAAGTAAGTACTGAGCAGGAGTATAAGTGTGTCTGCTGCCTGACATGTGGGTCGTGGCACCACTTGTCCCCAGCAGTGTGAGAAGAGGGGGCATGAGTGTGCCAGCGGTGCTGTTCGTAACATGAGGACTTTAGGAGGTATAGTCCAAACAAGAAATTAAGACTGCCGCTTACCCCTTCACCGTGAGTGTTTTGTTGGGCTTGTTCTCCCTTTGCTGTTTCTTTGTATTCGCTGTGTACTGCTTGCTGTGTTGCCTTTTTTCGTCGGAGAGCTGCCCCGTCTCGCTCCTTTCTTTAAATCAGAAAATTTACCAGGAAAATTCCGCGGACCAAAAGGGATTCACAAACTTTTTATTTTTTTCATTTTTTCCACAAAATAGCGTAAAAAACCCCCGACGCGTTTCGGGACCCCCCAGGGCCCTTTTTCCGGCATGTAAATTCTAAAAAACATTTCCTAAGTGAACAAACTTAAAAACACGTCACTGCATCACATGGCCCTGGCATGTGCTTAGATTTTAACCCTTGGATAGCTCAAATTCTATTGCTTCCTATGAATCCTTTGTATTGCAAACAGCTATTGTGTTATTAATGCAGGTCTCCTAACATCTATATGATATATATCGACATATGTTTGGCAGTTTTGCGATTAAAAACATGAGATTGCAAAAATGCTTCATGCAATATATGCTGATTTTCTAAATGTATGCATTAAAGTTTTGACAGTTTTTGAATGTATATACATGAGATCATGACGTTTATTCATGCCTCTGGGGCATTTATATAGTATATATTCAACACATGTTTGGCAATTTTGCAGGTTAACAACATGGGATTGCAAAATGCTTCATGCAATATATGCTGATTTTCTAAATGAATGCATTATACGTTTGACAGTTTTTCAATGTATATACATGAATCATGTCGTTTATTCATGCCTTTGGGGAAGCGGGTATCGCATGTAAGAATCCAATAGGCCCCCTCGTAAACCTTACTTTATGTTCCAATCTCCCCTTCTATGTGGCTTATTTACCCTTTCCATTATGCCACCACTTTAAAGATGCAATCTGCTCTCATGTTTTTTCAACGAAATGTCGGGGATGCCCCTGATAAATTTTACTTGTTTGTTTCGTATGCCTGCCAGGTGTTCTGCAATTTTTTATGCTTAAATTTCCTTATAGTACTGCCTATGTATAGGAAAATTGCAATGGGTGCATACAATGAATAGATAACGTGGTCTGTTTCGCAGTTCGGCATACTGCTTCAATTTAAATATCCTTGTATTGGTGCTTTGGCGAATGTATCACCCTTCCTATTTAAAGTTACACAAATTACATCTGTTCTTCCCACATGGGAAAAAACCACAATTGTTGCAACCTGTATTATTTCTGTTGTCATATAAGTACTGGGGGACAGATCATTCGCTAGAGTTTTACCTCTTTTTGGCACCACATTTTCCCCCTTTTTCCACATAGTCTTTTAAAATTGCATCTTGACGTAGTATCTGCACATTTTTATAGAAATGTTTTTTATTCTATGTAATCATCACTGAAACCCCGTTGAAAATACTACTTGTTCTTTTCACTCTGCCCCCTTTCTTCTCTTTGTTTCCATAACAGATCCTGTTGTTTCATATTTTTACCTTTTTAAAATTTGCCTCATCTAGGAGGTGTGTTGGGTACCCCCTACTCTTCAACCTGCCATCGATAATACATTTCTTTCCCTGGAAATCCCCATCCAGGGAACAAGCTCCCCTAGCTCTAATATATTCCCCACTTGGGATCGCCGCTATTGTATGTTTTGGGTGATTACTTGTGGCCTGTAGAAGTGTATTCCCACAGTGCGGTTTTCTATACAGTGGGAAGAACAGATGTAATTTGTGTAACATAATAGTGAAGGGTGATACATTCGCCAACAGCACCAATACAAGGATATTTAAATTGAAGCAGTATGCGAACTGCGAAACAGACCCGTTATCTATTACATTGTAGCCACCCATTGCAATCTCCTAACATAGGCAGTACTATAAGGAAATTTAAGCATAGAATTGCAGAACACCCTGGCGGGCATACGAAACAAACAAGTAAATTTATCAGGGGCATCCAGACATTTCGTTGAAAACACATGAGAGCAGGATTGCATCTTTTAAAGTGTGGATAAAGGAAAGGGTTTAAAAAAGCCACATTTGAGGGGGAGATTGGGAACATAAAGTAGGTTACGAGAGGCCTATTGGATTCTTACATGCGATACCGATTCCCAAAGGCATGAATAAACGACAAAGATCTCATTTACATACATTGAAAAACTGTCAACGTATAATGCATTCATTTTAGAAAATCAGCATAAATTGCATGATGCATTTTGCAATCCCATGTTGTTAACCTGCAAAATTGCCAAACATGTGTTGAACATATACTATATAAACGCCCCAGAGGCTGAATAAACGACATGATCTCATGTATATACACTGAAAAAACTGTCAAAACGTTAATGATACATTTTAGAAAATCAGCATATATTGCATGAAGCATTTTGCAATCTCATGTTGTTAATCTGCAAAACTGCCAAACATATGTCGAATTATATTTATAAACGTTAGGAGACCTGCATTAATAACAAATAGCTGTTTGCAATACAAAGGATTCTATTAGGAAGCAAGTAGAATTTGAGCTATCCAAGGGTTAAAATCTAAGCACATGCCCATGCCCAAATGTGATGCAGTGACGTTGTTTTTTAAGTTTGTTCACTTAGGAAATGTTTGTGTTAGAATTTACATGCCGTGAAAAAGGGTCCTGAGGGTCCCGAAACGCGTCGGCGGTTTTACGCTATCTTGTGGAAGAATGAAATGAAATAAAAAGTTCGTGAAGTACCTTTGGTCCGCTGGAACTTCCTTGGTGAATTTTCTGATTTGACTTTAGGAGGTACTTGGTTATTTTTATTACCAGTTTTTAATGTTGTTTATTAAGAGCTATGGTAAATCTCATTTTTTTTTCTCTTAGCGATAGTCTTAACAACTGGGATAGCTATGCATTCTATTTTGTGACACTACATTAACTGGTACTATTAAAAGTACAACTCCCACAAAAACAAGCAATTTCAATGGAAAAACAAAAAAGTTACGTCTCTCAGAAGGCAGGGATAAAAAAAATAAACTACTATCACCAAATATTGCTCATCTGTTCCACTTTCAGCTGGGGAACCGCTAAAAGGGGCAGGGCTTAAAGGGGTTTTGCCACGAAGTAAAGTTGATGTGGATCAAATCCATAGTGTACGGCTCGTCTAATGGGGATACGACCAGTGACGAGAGCTCCTAGGTCCTGACAGCACATGCACAGACCTTCCCTCTCCTCTAAGGCAGCTACTGTCAGTCTATTCCCTGCTTATTAATCACACACTCACTGCTGAGTGAGTGTTCAACCCCAGGTGCTGTCATTCTACTCTTGTCCTCTGTACACCTTAATAATTAGTCAAACAGTGCAAATAAATAAAAAAAAAAAAAGAATCTTCAATCAGGTAAGTACATTGAGAAAAAAAAAATAAAACACATGTTTGGTTCCTGCAGGGATCTGACCCTAGAACTCCTATGCTGAAAGGCAGAAGTGCTAACCACTCAACTACATTGTAGTTACTCTCAGCTCTTTTCATAAACAATCCTTTATTTGATTAGAGTGAGCACACTGTGGGGAAAGGCATAGTTCCCCACATAGATGTCATGTGCAGTTCAAACAAATAATACACACCCCCTTTTGAACACATTGAAAGCTGAAACAGGCCAAACCATGCATGAAATGCCTTCGTGGTAAAACCCCTTTATGTTTTGTTTTGTCCTCTGATAGACAGGTCACAGGGGAAATTACTCTGGTGCAGCCAATTATTTTAGAACCTGACGTTAGTGGTGGGGCTCCTGACACACATAGAGACAGTTTCTATATCTTTTTTCTTAGATTATGCGACAAAATGACAAGAATTGGGATTTTTATCTTTTGTACATTTTCTATGTTTAGCGTTCCTTTAATTTTCAGAAATTCTATACAACATTTTCACAAAATAACAAAAAAATGACACTGAAAAAAAAAATCTTACAGCCAAATAAAACAAGCAGTTAAATGAATCAGCAAACACATAGTACATGAAAAAGTACATCTAAAAATCTGTTTCCTGCTCAGGCGTAATTGATTGCTGATATTAGATAGCTGTGTGTGTGCCGTTACTCATTGTGGTAATTTTACCACCAGTCAACCACATGAAGCCAACAGCTCTTGGCCTTCGGCTACATAATATTACAACTCAAGCTTTTTCATAGCTTCTTGTAATCTATGGCTGACTACTTTCTTTTCCAACTTCATTCTCATCCAGATCTTCCTAGACAAGGTTTCCTTCCAAAAGTCCTCACACTCTTATTCCAATGTCTAGAAAGTATTGTTAAGTCTTTGAATTTCTTATATCTTTAGTAACAGCAATAAGTTATGTGAGAAATGCTAAAAGGGGGGTAAGATCCCCAGACAGAGAGATCCATGAATATTGTTAATATTGGAAATTTCAAATAAGATTTACAAGAAAAAAGTGACACAATTCGGAATGCATGGCGCTGGAGGTGTTAAGCCAGAAAGACGTCTATGAAAACGCTCCATCTCCTGAAAATAATGCAGTTTAGAAATTTACAAATGTCTCCAGAAATATTAGTCATCTATTTCACCCAGCCCCAAGAAATCAGTCATAATCCATTTCACAGGACAACTTTTGCTAAGTGTCCAGGATTTAGGATTCAGATTGCATTATATTATAAAACAGAGGGCTAGATCAGTGTCAATTCTTTAGTATTGTGTAACCCATGGAAATGTATGTTGCTCAATATGGACAATTTTTTATAGTACTTGTGTAAGTCAAAGAAGATGTCTTACGAAGACAACCCCTTTAGAGATAGAAAGTGGCCTTATAGTCAGCTCATCTGAGCAAGTCCGACTTTGCTAACCTTGAGAAATCAGCTGCTATGATTGGAAGAAGCCATGTCTAGCCAGACATTTCCCCTGAATGGGTCTAAGTGGTGGGTGCAGATGAGGCCAAACACCATCCTCGCCTTGTACTGAATTCTCCAGTGAGAATGACATTGAACAAAATTTGACACATGCATAAAATATCAATTTGCCAGTGGCTGTCTATAAAACGATAAATGTCATTGACCCATATACATTGTCAACCTGAAGAGCTTCTTCATCCTTTCATTTCTTTTTGAATTCTATGCTCTACCTAAAATATCAATTTGCCAGTGGCTGTCCATAAAACGATAAATCCCTTTTAAAATTGACCCATAGACAATGTCAACCTGAAGAACTTCTTCATCCCTTCATTTCTTTTTGCCTTCAATGCTCTACCTAAAATATCAATTTGCCAGTGGTTGCCCTAAAAATTAATAAATCCATTTTAAAGTTGACCACTAGACCATGTCAACCTGGAAGAGCTTCTTCATTCCTTCATCTCTTTTTGCCTTCTATGCTCTGCCTAAAATATTAATTTACCTGTGGTTGTCCGTAAAATGATGATTCACTTTTCTACTTGACCCACAGACCATAGCTACCTGGAAGAGCTTCTTCATCCTCTCATCTCTTTTTGCCCTTTATGGTCTGCCTCAAATATCAAGTTCACAGTGACGAATCCATTTTATTGCTGCCCATAGATCATGTCAACCTGGAAAAACTTCTTTATCCCTACATCTCTTTTTGTCCTCTATGACCAGAACCCAAAAACCTTACATCTAAACATTCAGGGCGACATGTATGAATTCGGCCGCGCCGAGTTTTTGACTAAATCGCCGGCGCCCGAGATGTCTGATTCAGTCGTACGGGCATTCTTGGCGCACAAGACACATGTTCGTCAGTTTTCACGGCGTCTGTAATGTAGGCGCCGACAGATTCCAGCGCGTCTACATATTGGCGCAAAGACAATCTAGGGCGCCAAAATGTTGTCGCGCTTGCTTCACTTTTTTCAGGGGCACTGTATTGCTAAGGCATAGGGCGACATGTATGAATTCGAATGCGTACTTTTTTTTTACTTGGCGCCGACACCAGAGTTCTACATAGATATAGAAGAGTGTAGAATACGACAGATTTTGTATGGGCATAGAGCATAATGCGCCAAACTTGGCGCACTAAGCTCTCTGTAATGCGCCAAAAATCTGTCGCATTCTACACTCTTCTATATCTATTTAGAACTGGAGTGTCGGCGCCAAGTTAAAAAAAAGTACGCATTCGAATTCATACATGTCGCCCTTTGGGTCTAATAGGTATCGCTGTGTTTGCGATCTGCGGCAAAAAAAGCTTTAAACGCGACAAATATTCCGTTCGCACTATGATGTGCGCCAAATATCGTGGTCCGCGACAGGCGTGGGAAAAGGACTGTTTGGAAGTACTCTGGCGCGGTAGACACATCGCAATGCCGATTGCGAACCTGGATGTCGGCGCCAAGTTCGCTAGCGGACCTGGCTGGCGGCGCCAAGTTCACTAGCGGACCTGGATGGCGGCGCCAAGTTCACCTGCGTTCGCAAGCGAGTTCATACATGTCGCCCTCAGAGTCCCGAAGCTCCACCTCATTCTTGTAAGCTTCACCCCTTCACATTTCCAAGAGCAACTGACCAAATCCACGGACTCACTTGTTTTACCATGCATTGGCCAAGATGTTTACTATTATGGGAAAAACTCTCTTAGATTTGCAAGTAGAAAGTAGTTCCTAAAAATTCAATTTACTAACACACTTAGGGCCATGTGATGAAAACAGCCTAGTCCGCCGGCCCACTTGAGGGACGGCGGCCTGACTTGGGGTGTATCTCGACGTTGCGCTGCCCTCTAGGGGGAGCTCAAGGTCAGCCAGATACTGTTCCACTGTTACTCCTGCCCACACCGGCACAGGAGACAAACAATGCTGCCACCAGTTCTCTCGTTTAGTTATAAGCCCGGTCCGTTACCGACTTATAGCAGGGTCAGGAACCAACCCCTTGGGTAGCTATATACTATAGACCGAGAATTAGGCGTATGAGGCCGTTGATCAAGACAGACTAACTCAGATTAAAGTTTATAGATTTAATTAGCCTTGGAGGGCACACTAGACAGATAATATATACAAGATGGATAATAATATACAGGTAAGCGAGAGGTGCAAATACAATTATGGATTACAGACAAAAGGCAGTTAAAATAAGTCAAGTTACCGTTGTTGCTTGGTGCCGGCCGCACGGGGGCAGATGTGGCCTGGCTGCTGCGTGATGTGTTACTGGACCTGCTCTCAGGTACCCCCCTCCTTGGATCAAACAGGAAGAGCCAAGCTGGCTCTGGCTTATATCTGCAAGGGGCAGCCCACTTGGCAGCCCCCTACACACCCCTGGGACGGTCTATGAACTCCTCCCACTCAGGTCATGCAGTTTCTGATACAAAACCAAAAATGGACTATAACTCGGCAGGGCATTGGCACAGAACCGAGCCGGTGGTACCATCAGAACCGTCTGGGCCTACCCGACGCCTGGATATCAAACCTGCTTATCTTATGGACCCTGTATGCCGGTTCTGGATATCTCAGTCCCCATGCGTCCTGGAAACCGGGAAATGGGCCTGTGCGTGCGGGGAGCTCCATATTTTGCGATATGAACCCGCCATGCACCAGTTATGAGCGGATCGCCTATAAATCGATATGAAATATCGGAGACGACCCGACTGGGTTTGATTGATTGAAGTCTTTGAAGCTGGGACTAGCATTTGTTCAGTGCTAATTAGATTCATGAGGATCCTTTCATGGGTTGACCCCATGCTGTGGCGACTTCCTACAGAGAGGCATTTACACTGGGCTTCATTACTGTGTAAATTGAGCTTGTCCTAGGCTGGAGCCATCTGTGTTCTGACTAGATTAACATGTAAATTGAGCTTGTCCTGTGGTGGGGGAAGGCCGTGATCTGACTAGATACAGAATGGGGGATGCAATAAAGTGAATTCTTCCTCACACCTCCCCCCTTTTGAGGGCGCTAGGGGGCAGCACCGCCACCGTGCTCCACCAGGCGCCCAACTGACCCCTCCCCTTGTCGGGACAACCCATCGGCGTTGCCGTGGTCTCGGCCCTTCCGGTGGCGAATGACGAAGTTGTACTGCTGGAACGACAGGCTCCAGCGTAGCAAACCACTTCCCATTTAGGTTCCGAGAACCGTGTGTAAGCCAGCTCAGAGGGTTGTGGTCTGATCTCCGATCAATGAACATAGTGCCGCCCGTATAGATCTATTTGGGCTGCAGCCGCTCGCAGGGCCCACACTATCCGGCCAGGCTTCTATTGTTTCCTCTTGGTGATAGAATAGGCCACTTTCCTACAGTTGCCCAGTCGCAGAACTTCTCCGCTCAGGACACATAACTTGGATGTTCCTGTCCCGTTGTGTCCTCTCCCTGGCTTATGCACTGAGCCACCGAGGCTAATTAGAGGCACTGGCGTAGGTTTGTACACAATAAACTCTGCCGAGTGATAAGTCGGTCGGGCTTGTAGCCTGGGTAGCTGGACAAGGCGGCTCCTTGTGGGCTTGGAAGGCCACTCCCTCAGTCGTTTGTTCCAATCGAACTGTCGGAATAGTGATCAGACCATCTCCTGAGGAGAGGTCTGTCAGGGATTATGCCAGCTACTATAGTGTGGAACAAAACCTCCAAACAGTACCCAGCGGGTTGCCGCAAGAAAGAACACATCTACACTGCTTCTTGGTCCTGGGGGTGTGACCAACGATGGCATCACTCCACTTTCCTGGCTCATGGCCTCAAGCACCCCCAACCTACCCGTGCCCCAGGTAGTGGACCTCACTCATGCCCAGCTGGCACGTTTCCGGGCTTGATGAGGTCAAGCCTGCTGGTCGGATACGTCCGAAGCACCTGCGTCAGGTGCTGGAAGGTGACATCCTCCCAGGTCTGGACTGACTAAACAACGCGGCTATGTCATCCAGGTACGCTGATGCAGCTCCCGCTTGCGCCCTTTCAAGTCACCTTATAGCAGCGCTTTGACCATCCCCCGCTGATTAAAGTGGCAGGCGGCATTCCTCATGCCGAACGGCATGACAGTGGACATCGTACAACCCGAACTGGCGGTGATAAAGGCAAGCGTTCCCTTGCCTCACGGTCAGGGGAATCTGCCAATCCCCCATCCCCCTCTGGCTTCAGATCAATGGATGGTCAGTACTTGGCCCAAGTCCAATCTGATCGAGCAGGTCATCGATGCGTGGCCAACTTGGGTAATGGCGTCGGGGACCGTGAACAGCATAGAGCCCCCTGTCAGTCAACGCAGAATCAGGTGGTCCAATCCTCCTTGGGGACGAGGACTACAGGCGAGCCCAGGCGACTGTTGGACGCCTGGATGACCCCCCAGCTTCAGTCTATCTCGTTCAATCTCCTCACACATTGCTGCTGCACTATCGGGGGGAGATCCCGATAAATGCAACGCCGAGATTGGGGGGTGATCCCCGGTGTCCATCTTGGAGATGGCAACGAGGCTGCACACATCCAGTCCTCCATGGCACGTTAGTAACAATGCCCATAAAGGGTAGAGGTTTGCCAACACAGCTGTGACCGTTGGTCCGCCAGGAGCTGTCCACAAATCTCCACGTCCTCTAATGCGGACCCACCTGCCCTGACCTGTGGCAAAGGCATTGTCCGACAAAGTTTCTCAACGTCTCAACTTCCTCGGGCAGGTTGCCACGGGAAGGCTCATAACTCTCCCGCCGCTTTCTCATGATCGCCTTTCATACAGTTCACGTGGAACGGCATTACCTCGCCTTCTTGGTCGTGGTCCAGGGGGACCAGGTACGTGACTAGCGCGTTTTGTAGTTGCTGGTGCATTACCTATTGGCCTTTCCCAGGCTGCCTGAAGCTTGTCCTGTGGGTACGGGGACCTTAGACCCACACTTCTTGATCATTCCACCTGGTAGGTCTCCGCTCACAAGCTTCTGGTCGTAACCACAGTCTTCTTTGGTCGCCTGGGACCGCGTTTTGCATATTCTCTCTCAAACGCAAAACCTAGCTGCGTCAGGCCATGCATTTTGTCACGGACTATTGCACAGACTACCAATGAGACCGCGACACCTTCCGGGGTTGCCAATTTCTCACTTCCCAGGAGGCCACTCTTCACACCAAGCCAGGGGCCCGACCGCACACATCGTCCCATACAGGAGCTCTATCTCAGGGAGCAAGAGGCCGTTGAGTTTGAGGAACTTCCGCTGGTATGCGAATAGTAGTTGTGTGGGAGGTACCCGCACCCAAAAGTCCGCCCGTTCGGGTGTCGACCAACATCTTAGCATCTGCTTCAGGGTGCCCCATTGAACCGTTCACACAACGACCATTAGTCTGTTGGGTGTACGGGCTGGCCACCAGATGTTGCACGCGTATCCATCAGCTTACACGCGCGGACTCATCCATTAGCTGGGCGACGCGTGACACTTGGTCCCTCCGTTTCAGTGAGCATTTTCTGGGGAACGCCCACTCGGACACAGAAAATCATCCATAAGGCGGTGGCCACCTTGAGTCGGCCCGAAGGACGACAAGGCTACACACGCGTTCCGAGTACCGAGTGGCGTAAGTCTACGACCGGTCAGTGAATGAAGCGATTTCCGCGGAGCTGCTGTGATCTATGGACAGCGAGTCAAATTAAATCCACAGTCCTACACCCTACCTGAAGGGTCGTACTACACGATAGGCCAGAGGAACCAAAGTGTGTTTTGTGGGCTCTGTGCCCCTCCGGCCTTCCCGCACCTCTACCAGGTGTCAACATCGAACAGGGCAGTAGGGCAGCCTACATCATCCCCATCTTTGGCCAATAGAAATGACTCGGCCAGCCTTTTCGCTTGGCTTGGGGCGATCCCGAACGGTCTGGCATCGAATCTCATGCGCAACCACTGCAACTCAACTCCGCCCTGAACGGATAGGGTACCACCCAACGCACGTCCCTTGGCCACGCCTCATATTGAGAACCCGGTCGGACCGTCACGTGGTACAGCCGTCGTTGTCCCGTCTAGCACTCTCACCCGCGCAGGTGTTGTCCGAATGGGTGGCTGTTCCTACTGCCCTTGAAGCTTTCAGGCTGTCGTCAGCCGCTACAAGCTGCTGAAACTCTTCGACAAGACGTGGCCATAATGGACGTGACCTGCACGTCATCTGTCAGGATCCACGGGACCTAACTCCTGGCCCACACCTACCCTGGCACTTACCTGGTCCGATGGGAGTATACAGTCGGCCCCTGATGGGCCCTCTCGGCTCCTGGCCTCTCCCACGCGCGGCGTGACCAGCCGGTCCACGACCGCTGAAAACAATTCCCGCTGGTGGGGCCCACCCTCTCCCTTGGCGTCTGAAAAATAAGTACCGCCCGTCTGCTTGGCCAAACCTGGCCCCCGAGCATCCCTGTTTGAGGGAACCCTGCTCTGTGGCCTCTACTGGGAAGCCTGCCTCACCTGCAGATCTCCCCCACCACAGTTTCCCTGCCCCCGTCTGCCTGGCTGTGGGGAGAACCCTGCCCTGTGGCCTTCCCTGGGGGCCCTGCCTCACCTTGCATGCTCCCCCACCACAGCGTTTCTGCCCCTGTTTGTCTACCCCTCATCATGCCACAACCAGAGACAGACAAATCAACCCAGCAGGCTTGCTGACACCACAAAACACCCTGCATCCCTATTGCAACCGAGGCTGACTTATCTCCTCTCCACAAGATGGAGAGGGACACACCATGTCACCCACCTCCATACTCCCCATCCAGTATTGCACTATTAATAACATTGTTTGCAACATTAACATGGTTGGATGACAATATCTACATTTGTGGGGAGCAGACCTTGGGGCTGTCAAGGGGCCTCAACAGCGGGCTACCACCCGCCCCAGGTCTGTCCCTAACAAATATACTAGCCGAATTTTCGGACGACACTCCAACACTCCCGCATAACCCTGCCCGGCACCCCAGTTCCAAATACACCCTGGCAACTGGCAGCACCGGGCGACGACGCCTCCAATTCCGAGCACCAGCGCGAAGTCTTTCCGGGTAATCCATGGCCCTTTGGGACACCACTCGCCGCACACACAGTCATACTCCGCGCCGGTGGTCCAAGAGTCCAGGGCGAACAGACCGCCCCCCCCCACCCCCTACGGTGACTGGCTGGTAGTTATCAAGGGCCATCCCCCCACCCCCACCCACACACAAAACATTGGGGGCCTTAGAAAAAGGGGACTGGGACTGGCCCTTCTGGGCGCCTGGGACATGCGCCTTAAAAATGTCCTTGGCTGATTGCAAAGGTGACAGAGGTCAGGGTTCCCCCACAGACGTGGAACGCATGGGCAGGGCCCCCTGGGCTTAGGGGTAGGGAACAACTGCCCTAGCGGCGCATCATACCCCCCTCTCCAGCTGAGTGTGCTTCCTGGCCTCCGGTGCCCGATTTGTTGGCACACTCACCCGCGAGGCTTGCTGTGGCGGTGGCCGCGCAGGTTTTCTGGTCACGCAGGTGCTGCTGGAGGTTCCTCCCGGGCATTTCCACAAAAAACTGCTCCTGGCGTGAGCTCCTTCAGCTGCTGGACGGTGGTGATCTTTACCCCGAGGTCCACTGTTCCGACCTGCTCTCTGGAGGGCCCGCATGTGGTCGGCCCACTGTCTGTAGACCTCCGCAGCAAACTCCGGAGCTTCGGCTTCCATGTACATCTCAGAGTGAGATTGTACTCGGCCGGATCAGTGCCTGCTTTATTCCCTCGTAGGTCAGGTGGGACATCGCTGTGTGCAGGTTCCCCGAAATCTCCAGAGGCATTAACCTCTGAGACGAGGAGTCAGAACTCGAACCCACTGGTCCTCATGCACATGGTGCTGGCGGCAAATTTTTTCAAATGCCCAGCAGGAAGGTGTCCAGGTCTCCAACCTTTACCGCAATGGGAAAGTCCTCCGTCTCCGCCCCAACTTTGGGACCATGGACACAGGAGGCTCTTGGTCCGTCCGGGTGAGACTTGGGGCCTTTACCAGGCCGTAGCACCTAGTAATTGGTGGTCCACTGTCCCCGCAGACTTTCCTCGGTCCTGCTCCCGGTGTTAGCGGCAGCTGCCGCCTCTAGCTGCTTCGTCTGACGTTCAGCAGCTTCCGAATCTATCCCGCGACGTGACTTCTGGCAGCTTGCAAAGGAGAGCCTTGTAAGCGTCGAGGTCTCCAGCACCTCAAGCTTAGCCATCGCAGCTTGCAGGAGAATAGCCGATTGTGGAGCTGCCACTGCGCCACTGACCACCTGCCGACTGGCTCCTTGAGTGAGCCCATCTGACTCCTCCCCCCCTCGCCTTCATAGACAATCGCCTGGTCTTAGCCGAGCCTCCTCCTGGCTCACTTCACCGACTGCTTCCCCTTGCTTCCTCTGGGCCTACAGCTTTGCCCTTGCTACGACCACCATCCTTGCAAACCCTTGGTCACTTGACACAAAAAACTGCAAACCATAGAATGCACCAAAAACCATGTATTTGCACTCTGACTTGTCCTAGTGCTTGAAGTTAATCTAAGACCCCAGCAGCAAAACCCACTGCTGGTAGTTTCCTAGTTTGTGGGAGAACGGAACCCGCACTCACACACACTATTGTCTTGATCCCACCGCTGCCACCAATATATGATGAAAACAGCCTAGTCCGCCGGCCCACTTGAGGGACGGCGGCCTGACTTGGGGTGTATCTCGACGTTGCGCTGCCCTCTAGGGGGAGCTCAAGGTCAGCCAGATACAGTTTTCCACTGTTACTCCCTGCCCACACCGGCACAGAGACAAACATGCTGCCACCAGTATCTCTCGTTTAGTTTATAAAAGCCCGTCCGTTACCAGACTTATCAGCAGGGTTCAGGAACTCACACCTTTGTAGCTATATACTATATGACCAGAATTAGGCGAGTGAGGCCGTTTATCAAGACAGACTAACTCAGATTAAAGTTTATAGATTTAATTAGCCTTGGAGGGCACACAGACAGATAATATAAAACAAAGGAAAATAAAATCGTAAAAAGGTGCATATAAAATTTATGTTCAAAAAAAAGGATTTTTTTAAAAATAATCAATTCCGTTGTTGCTTTGTGCACCCGAGGGGGGGCAGAAGGGGGCCGGGCCCTCCCGTGATATTTAACTGACCTCTCCAGGACCCCCCCCCTTGGATCAAACAGGAAAGAAAAGCCGCTCCGTTTTATATCCGGGGGGCACCCACTTGGCACCCCCTAAAAACACCCCCTGGGCTCTTAAAAACCCCTCCCCCCAGGCATGCTTTTCTGATAAAAAAACCAAAAATGGACTAAAACCCGGGCAGGGCATTTGGCACAAACCGACCGGTGTACCATCACAACCGCTGGGCCTACCCACCGCCGGGAATCAAACCTGCTTATCTTATGGCCCCTGATACTAGTACCCATGCGTCCCCGGAAAAACCGGGGAAAGGCCGTGCGTGCGGGGAGCTCCATTTTTGCGATAGAACCCGCCAGCACCATTTGACGAAACGCCATAAACGATATGAAATATCGAACACCAAAAAGGGTTTGATTGATTTAACTTTGAACTGGGACTACATTTGTTCTCTAATTAGATTCTGAGGGGTCCTTTCATGGGTTACCCCCAAAAGCGTGGCGACTTTTTAAAAAGAGGCTTTACACTGGGGTTCATTACTGTGTAAATTAGCTTTTCCTGGGTGGGCCATCTGTGTTCGACAATTAACAGTAAATTGAGGGTTGTCCGTGGGGGGGAAGGCCAAAAAGCTAAATTTTTCCCCGAATGGGGGATCAAAAAATGAATTCTTCCTCACACCACGATGAAAAGTACTAGGGCAAAATTCACTTTCTTCCTAACAACCAAACAAAATGCCCCCCATTTATATTGGCTCGGACAAAAAAGGGGCGCTCGATTTTTTTTGGAACAAAGTGAATTTTTTTGAACCTAAAGTTTTTCATACGTGGGTCTTAGTTCCATTTTTTTTTCTGAATTTTTCCACCGATTATGGGGCTTCACTCCTGATCATTTCCAAGAACAATTAAACAAACCCACCAACCTTTTTATTTAACCGTGCATTGACCGAGATGTTTACTATTATGGCCAAAACTTTGTTAGACGTCCAAGTAGAGATTAGTCCCATTTATTGGTGCACCTAATTTCAACTTATTGAATGTAAACCTTCAATCTTTAAAGGGAATGTGTCATCAAAAAATTAGTCATTGTTTTAGTCCCATTTTTATGTTAAAGGGGATGTATCGCTTCTTTAGTTCGGCTGATTCATACTGCTCTCAGCTTCTCAACTCTAGAAATGCAGGGGCATTTCTTCCCCTCCCAGCAGGGTGACATCATCCCCCTTTCACTGTTCATTCTGGCTCCACAGACTCCACCACACCTCTGAGTCCACATGTCACTGTGTCTTTCCCTATGCAGTCTTATTTTGTAAGAGCTGTTTACATACCACAGGCTGCATTCAATCTAGACTGAGCACAGATCTCTTCTCACAGCTGGAGATTTGTTACAGTTGAATCTAGCTTTCTATGAACGGCACAGATCTCCCTTCTATGTAGGAGAGGCAGGGATGGGACACACAATTGTGCTGTTTTCTGATTATAGAAGCCCTGCAGTGTTTTTCTGTTTTTCTGGCTGTGCAGAGTGAAAATGTGCCGGTCCCTTACTTTGGAGTGAAAGATAGGAAAAACAAGCTATGTGAATACACGCCGACCAGTGCCGAACAAATGTAAATGAGCTCTCAACAAAGTGAAATGCAAGGAGGAGGGATCCGACCAGGACTGGAGATCAGTGTAAACAGAAACAGAAGATAAGGGATCCTGTGATAACAAGACAGCTTTGCTAATGACATCTAATTGTAAAGTTGCTTGTTTTCACTGTCTCCTTATTCTGAAGACCATTCAATGAAATGATACAACCCCACCCATTTTTCGGAATTTTTGGCTGTTTTTTTTTTATTTTTCATATCGCTTTCAATATTTTTTTAATAATTCTTAAGTCTTGCAGTTTTCACTTTGGCCACTAGGCCTTGTTTGCACTGCTTTAACAGCAGTCAGAGAGATGCTTTACGGTAGCTTCATGCACATTGGAGACTTAGGACTGACTCAGTCCCATTCCCTTCTATAGGAGAGTTTTCTAGTCATTCTCTGTGACCTGGAAAGAAATCACTGTGCAGGAGGGTAAAGGGTGAACTGTGACTACTCCTCTTGTGGCTGGTGGGTCCTGTGTTTATCTATTCACACTGGTGTCTCCTTCAGTTTGACCCTCTTTGTGCTGATAAAAGAGCAGACAACTGAGAATCTTTCTCTACAGAACAGGAAGTGTCAGACTGTTATTAGGCTTTGTGGCCAAATGAAAACTCCAGGACTTAAGAATTATTAAAAAATATTGAAAGTGATATGGAAAATTTAGAAAAAATATAACCAAAAATTCTTAAAAATGTATTGAACATAATGTGAGTTACACAATAAGTCATTTTTGATGACACATTCCCTTTAACTGTTGTAGTAATGCTCTTTTTCTCTCCTGTTCACAAATTTGTAGTTTTGTAGACTGGCCACATGATCTGGAAAATTATTCCTCGGAATCAGGGTGTTTTTGCTGGCTGGAAATCCGAGAAATCTTGTGCCAATTCGAATGAGTGATACGTGTAAGGTTTAGACTTTGGAGTGTGCAACCTCACTTACCTCTGCCATGCTGTTATTTATTTTCCAAAATGTAGTATCTGCACCACAAAACCACCGGGTCTCCTCTGCTACTATTAAGCTGGTGGTGTAAACAATTTGTGTTTCTTCCAGGTATTTCCCTATGACTAATTTGACTTCATATTGGAGCCACCTCTGTCCCGTGATTCATATTGTCTCACCCCTGATGGATGTGGCATACTGATATTCTCATGGCCGAGTGTCAACACAATCATTTTCCAGGGTTATGTAGGGAACTTATACAGTATTTGTTTGCTCAATAAAACTGTTCACATCCCAGAATACCTGGCAGTAGATCAGCCATCTGTAGAGGGTCACAGAAAGTGGCCTCCCCACAGACAACTCCAAACCAAACGTTAAGAGTGAGTGCAAAAGTTCACATATTTCTCTCCAGCAAAAACTGTTGTGAGAATTTTGGCATCTATACTTGTTAGAGACAGTATCCCCAAAAGCGGATTTTAAACTAGTTCCAGTTTATGCTTTTAATTTCACATTGAAGTACCTTAGACCCAAGAAACCTTTGGCCTCTGCTGAGAAGGACTCAGCATCTGAGCCTTTGGCCTTCCAGTATTCTCAAGATTTGTTTCTATATTACTGTCACAAAAAATAATATGCATCATATATCATATGAGTGGACAGGTCAGTTCCTCCCACACAAAAAAACGTTCTCTTCTCCTGTTGCTGCCATCAGTGACATAATGTGACTGGCTCCAAATTCTCATAGTCTGCTCACTGCATGATAGCCCTGTCCTACTGTAAGGTGCTGGGCATGAGGATGAGGTATAGCGATGGTGTGTGGGTGTCAGGCCTATTGGTATGGGATTTCTGGGAGATGTAGTGCATCGGAGTAGGGAAGTCAACCACAGAGACTTTTCAGCTTTACTCATACGGACTTTATCATAGCACCAAACTTGTTACAATTTGGACCAGTAGAAACTTCTTCATATGCGCAGTATACTTCATAACACCAATTTCTCTCTGGGCAATACTTCCCACTTGAATCCAGCAGCCTCTCGATCTGGACTTCAACCTCTAAGTCAGCGATCACACTCTAGGGTCAATTTGCTCTTCTTGATACACTTCTCTAAGACAATTCAGGCAGGTCTGGCTCTCACTACACTCTCAGGATCTCAGTGGCTTCTCCTTCTTAAACTTCTGTCTCAGGGCAGTGATCCCACACAGGAGCTACTTTGTCTCCTTGTCTCCTAGGACCATATCGGTGAATCCCTATCCTCTGTCTCTCTCGCCTCTTCTGGACAGGTCCCCATTCTGTTCCTTTCCTCTCATAGTAACTCTCTCTCTACCTGACTGTATTCTTCATCTCTTTCTCCTTTTCCTTCTCAGTAATTCTTCCTGTTCAGGTGGATGTGAACAGCCTGCTCTTGGTCCACAGCCGGCTTGTGGCCAAGTGACTCCTATACTGGAACACTCTGTCTGTTACAATTGGAACACAACACAATGAAATGACTGTCCCTGAGCATGTGGCAAACTCCCCTCATAACTGTATAGCCTCCCGCCCATCCTCCTCTCTCCCACACTGATAAGCTGCTTCACCTGCCCTAAATAAAGTTCTGAATCAATTAAACTTTATCACTATGTACATACAATATACCATATCCTACATATACTCAAAACCACTCTTCATAGGGGGCGGTCCCATCTCCTATACTACTAACGTAACCATGTGAATGAACAGGACAATTTCTACTGTAACAAAAGCAAACTGATCATCTACTGCTGTGTACATGTACTTTATGTGATTTGCTGCTGTAAAGTGTTGTATCTTGTGTGACACCTCACTTGCGTCTGGACGCCATTTTGGACCGTCCTGGGGGTCTTAGATCACAGATCGCCGCTTGGGAAAGCAGATTGCCACTCAGACAAAGGCTTCTTCTTTTTGGCCTCAGCCTGTTTTATTGAGGCACGGAAAAACAACGGACAGAAAACATAACACAACAAAAAACCTCAGGCCGTCTAGCCACTCACTGAATACATAATGTCCCTCTCTAACATGTGGTCAAGGTCTATCACCGATGCACCACAAACACATTGCTCATACTAGTCCTCACTGGTTCCTGGCTTCTCTCAAGCCTCTAGGGGGCAAGAGCTTCCCTCCAGCTCCTCTGCTGCTCCACTCTCAGGTGGCAGACCACGCCCAGAAACACCTGAGGAAGCAGGCTTTTTATAGGGCTGGAAAAAACCCTGGAACTGGAACGTGGGAACAGCCATCCACCCAACTGCAGCTGTTCCGGGAAAGCCAACCCATAATGGCTGGACATCAGCCGTACTGCGTATAAGTGTCAGCAACCTAATGTGGCTGACCGATAACACCTGGCGTCCCCCACCGAGACCAGGCCCTCGGTGGCACGTTTCTAGCAGGTCTCTCCACCTAGTGGCAGCACCATGCGACAACCTATGGTCGCTCTGTGACACTTACTTACTATATAAAAATATATAGTTATGCCCGGCTTTCTCCCATAAGAAAAGCATACTATTCTACTGCTGCTATCATCATGTGTATAACGTAATTGGCTTTCAAGTGTCATATCTTGTTTGCTTTATGACATGATGCAGTTCTGTCTTTTCTATTGAATTTATAGATGGAGAGGTTGCTTTCTGCTACCAGAAAAAAACATATTTTTCTGCTGCAGTTTACATAGAAATGCTGTGATTGACTTCCAAGTATCATAACCTTCTCACCTTATGATAAAATTTACAAAATGTAGTCCTGTCCTGCTAACCTAATCATATGAGCAGACAGGTCACTTCCTCCTACAAAGGAAAGAAAATCTCCTGCTGTTGTTATGTGAAGGTCTACAAAGTGTTTTAATCTGCTCACTTTAAAAATTATCCAGTACTTTCTTAAAGGGGTTTTCCAACAAAAAAAATCTTCAGTAAGGCCAGGTTGGGAATTTTTTTTTTTACAAAGTTATACCTATATACAGGTCCTCCAATGCTGCTGCTCGGGAGCTTCCTGGTGATACACTCCTCTTGACTTCTGGGTTCTTGTCCCGGCACATGAAAACGAGCCTCTTCAACTTTTCGGGATGAGTGGATCATCGAAGAGCTCTGGATCGGCAGTGGCGCGGAACCTGTAGGTAAGTATAACTTTTTTTTAAAATAAATTCACACCCTGGTCCCAATGAAGATTAATTTTTATTGACTGGACAACCCCTTCAACTTTCATTAACTGATGACTGAATAAGTCATTGTCTCAAAAATAGTACAGCCAATATCAAAAACCACGGTATCCAGTACCAGATGAGTGAGCTATTTTTGTGCAACAATAGAAAAAATTCACAGGTGAATCAGCTCCACAGGTGAGTCACGGAAGTTGGGGTAGTACACGGAATGCCGGCGGGTCACTGGTTTGGAAGATACAGCCAATATAAAAAAACAGGGCATCCAGCACCAGATGAATAAAAATTCACAGTCTTTATTGTCGATCCACTGAAAAATGTGAATTTTTTTTAATGGATCTACAATAAAGATTGTGAATATTTTTTAAGAGGAGAAACTTGATCCTTGGGACCTTAGGAAATTAGGGGCAATACAGAGTCCAGACAAACAGACATGACACCAGGAAACCAGGACAGCAAGGAAACCAGCAGACTCAACAAGGACAACAGGAACAACAGAGGTACGACAGACTTAAACCAGTAGAAAGGTAGAGGTCATAACCAGGGAGGAAACAAACAAAGGACTAGGGTCACCAGAATACAGGAACTTGAGAACTCTGGAATACAAACTAAGGAAGATAGGAACTAGGAACTCAGAGGACATGAGTCATCAGTGCAATGGGCCATAGC
Source organism: Phyllomedusa bahiana (assembly GCA_025379985.1). Lineage (NCBI taxonomy): Eukaryota > Metazoa > Chordata > Amphibia > Anura > Hylidae > Phyllomedusa > Phyllomedusa bahiana. The sequence goes on along the minus strand of JAODAL010008641.1, from coordinate 4,970 downwards.
TTGCACATCAGAAACTCAGGCTCAGACTGGAACTAGAGGCATGGTTTTATAGCTCAGGCTGATAAGGTATAGGCTCCAGCTGGGAAAGTACTCAGAATCAGGTGTTAAATTTCATCTTATTGGCCTTAAAGGACAGATTCCAACCACCAGGATCAAAAGGAAAGTTGCTGTCAGACAAGAGGCAGGGAGATTTGCAGATTGGGACACTGTGGTTATAATACCTCAGCGTTGACACACAGCTTAGGATTTATTAGGAGTCAAATAAATAGATGATTCCTCCCTTGAGCCCAACATACTTCACTGCTGCTTGCTTCCAGTGTATATTGCCAGCCACCTTTCTTAAAGGGGTAGTCCGGCAGGTCAAAATGCTCATTTGTCTGTTGTGACATGATGAAAAATAGAAGGCGAGAAGAATCCTTACCTCCTGGAAGCTTTGGTTCAGTTGCAGCAGCCATCCCGGTGATCTCAGCTCTAGCTGTGAACGATCATCATTCACGTAACAGGTGCAGCCAGTTAAAGGCTGCATAACCGCTGTGGCCTGTGGTTGACTGCAGCTGTCATGGGAATTATGAACATTCACAGCTAAAGCCAGAATCTTTGTGACAAGACAAGAGCGTCCAGTAGGTGAGTATGATTCTCGCCTTCAATTTTTCATCGTGCCCCAACAGACGAACAAGATTATTAAACTCTCGGAATACCCCTTAAAACAGTTTTGTACTTTAATCAGTCGCTATCTCTTACAAACTCAGTGCATGCTCATTACACAAAATGCCACATAATTTCTTTATTCATGGTATTGCCCAGATTACACGTAGTTTTTGCCTAATGGCAGCTGACACCCACCAGTAACAGCATGGGATGGAGCCAGCTCCATTCCGTTCTGTTTGAACTCTTAAACGATTGTAGCCCTTCGCAGCCATTCCTCACTCGTTTCAGGACCCCTGCGGCGAGCTCGTGGGGCCTCAATCGTCTTACATGGCAGCTGGAAGCCGTGTGAAGGCTTCCAGCGCTGCCATATTTTTTGTGTTACTACTTCCTGCCACAAGCAGGAAGTAGTAAAGCCACCATCCTTGTACATCCTATTTCATTGTTTATACAATGCAATAGGCTGTATAAATGATTGTGCCCAAAATGGTACCAATAAAAAGTACACTTTAGGCCGTAAAAAATGCCTCCTCACTCAGGTCTATGGGTGGAAGTTCAAAAAAGTTATTGGTTGCAGAAGTGGTGCGGCGGAGTAAATTTCAAAAATAGAGAATGTTTGGATTTTTTTTTACGGTACTACTATATAACGCAAACTCTACATTTGGTATCGCTGGAATCGTATCAAGCTGCAGGATACAGAGAACACATCATTTATACTGGAGAGTTAAAAAAAAAAACACAAACATGGCACAAGTACATTTTTTCACATTTTGACCCACTTAGGATTTTTTTTGCAGTTTCACAGTATATTCCATAATACGGTGAATGACACCATTTGAAAGTAGATCTTGTCCCATAAAATAAAAACACTCATAAGTCTATGGAGCTGGAAAAATAACAAAGTTATAGCTCTTGGAAGGTGAGGAGATAAAAACAAATGTGTCAACTAAAAAAAACGCTCAGGCCTTAAGGGGTTAATATTAAGCTCCAGTATTTTCCACAGTGACAATATGTGCTATTCCAAGTAGCAAGGGTAAGCCATAAAATTTGCGGTCCATGCTCCCTTTGGATTTTGCTGCACAGTAGCCCTTTCCCCTCATGCTTCATTTAAAGGGAACCTATCACATTGAAATTCCTTCATGATTGGAGATCCCAACAGTACTTCTTCTTGATTAGGAAGTGATGACATATCTTAGTAACATCACTTCCAGGAGAGGGAAAATTCCTATGAGCCTATTAAAAAACCAAAAAGGTTCAAACCAACTACTATACATCCAAATTTTTGAATTTATGAGATCGCTGCTTATGACATAGGAGAACATCTTCTAGGTCTAGGTTTAGGTTTAGGTTTCCTTAATGAGACCAAGCACCTTCAATAAATATAGACTTAAGGTGATATCCCCATTCAGGCCACTTTCATATTGAAAATGTCTTCATTCTAATGATCAGTGGAGATCCCAACAGTTGGACTTCCTCTTGATTAGGAAGCGATGGCATATCCTGGTGACATCATTTCCAGTGGTGGAGGAACCCGAATGTACATCTACTGTACATCCAAATTTTGGAATTCATGAGATCGTTGCAGAACATTTCTAATTTTTACTGTCCTAAATAGATACCATTTAATAACATTCAAGAACATATTCCACTCCCAAGGATTAAAGAGAACCTGCCACATAGTTTTTGCCGCCCTGGCTGAGGACAGAACAAGCTAGTGTCAGACCTGCTGTTTCCAGCGCTGTGTCCCTTATTCTGTAAGATGCTGTAGTATTCGTGTCTTTAATACTCAAATCAGCAGTTTTCAGCCAGAAGAGTCATACGAAGAGTCATTCAAAGAGTCAGTTTTTTTTCAAACCCTGCCCACCTGAGGCTAGCCCCACCCACCTCAACTGACAAACCTATTACTTTGAATAGATAGAAACATGGGAATAACTGTCAGTGGGCTGAGCTAGACATTGGTGGTGGAAACTAACACCTACTCATGAATAAGATTTGAGGGGGAAATGCTCTAAAACTGCTTCATCTTCCAGAATAAGGGGCACAGTTGGAACAGATCTGACACAGTTTGTGCGCCCTCCCCAAAGGGGGGCAAACCTATTGCGGGTTCCCCTTTAAGCTTGTTAAAAGACCAACAATGCAATAGTACTTAAACCCAAGAAATAAAACAGGATAACCCGTCTTTGATGACAGGGAGACTCAACAGTTTGGATTTCCCTCTTGATAAGGTGCAAATGGCATATCCTGGGACATCATTTCCCAGTGTGGGGCCCCCCAATGACCAACTACTTTTAAACCCAAATTTTAAATTGATGAGACGTTTAGAACACAAATTTTACTGTCCCAAAATTGATCCATTTTAAACATTAAAGAACTTTTCCCATCGCAATAAGTTTGTTAAATAAGACATTAAATTCAGGGGGGGCGGGCTCCTTCAGGGGCAATTTCTGCACCTGATCAGGCCCCCCCCCGATAACATTTTGCTGGGCTTTAGTGACAGGGGTCCACCACCCGACAGGGGCGGTCCCCCAGCCAATGGGGGGCCCGGGGGCCCGCTCCAATAAGCACAGGGGGGTATCCGGGAATCACTTTTAAAATCCCCCTGCTACTAGTGCTATCCCCCGCAAAATTCCCCGCTGCCTTCCCCCTTGGCTATTGTTTGTTGTCTGTTTACCTGTGTACCTACCTCAGCTTGTTCAAACTGGCCCCCGGGCCTTGTTTTCTGATTTTTTTACCTCGCTCCAGTTCTTTTTGGGCCCCGGGGCTTTTTTAAACATTAAATCCCTCTTTCGGTTTTTGGTGGTTTTGGGGGCCCCGTTTTCCCTTATTGACCCCAATTTCCCTAACTATTCTTCCTCCTGAGGGCCCCCAGCACTCTAAAAGCGGGGGGGACTTTTGGGGCCCATTTTGCCGTCGCCACCTACAGCACCAAGCAGGCGGGGAACGGGGCGGGGTTTCCAGTCGGGGCTCCCTGAAACCCCCCCTTTTGCGTGACATAATAAATACATAAAACAGCCCAGCCAATACAACAAGGAAAATTTTCCTTTCAATCATAAACATGGAATAACAAAAATTGGGACTTCCACTTGATTAGGAAGCGATGGCATGTTCTGGTGAAATCACTTCCAATAGTGGGAAACCTCTATGAGACTATTACAAAACCAAAAAGGTTCATAACAACTACTGTACATCCAAATTTTTGAATTCATGAGATCGTTTTTTCCATACATAAAACTTTCTTCCATTTGGCAATCTGGGGTTTTTAAAATGAAACCAACCCCTTTCAAAAAATTTAAAATCAAAAAAGGCTATCCCCAAATACGGGCCATTTTCATTTTAAAATTCTTCATTGAGGAACAGGAGGCCCCCAACATTTTGGATTTCCCCTCTTGATTGGAACAAGGGGCATTTTCCTGGTGACATCATTTCCAGTGGTGGAGGAACCCAAATGTACCAACTACTGTACGTCCAAATTTTTGAATTCATGAGATCATTGTAGAACATTTCTAACTTTTACTGTCCTAAATAGATTACAGTTCGTAGCATTCAAAAACATATTCCACTCGCAAGGACTAATTTCTTGTTAAGCCCAAAGCACATGCAATAATTTTTAAACATCAGCCAATAAAAAAAGGAAAAATTTCCCCTTCATTCTGATGACAATAGGGGCCCCCAAAGTTGGATTTACTTTGATTGGGAACGATGGAAAGGGTTTCCCTGGTGAAATCACTTCCAATAGTGGGAAACCTCTATGAACTTTTAACAAAACCCAAAAAAGGGTTCATACAAAAACTTCCCTTTCCAAATTTTTTTGAATTAAAGAAAATCTTTGTTCTGACATAGGAAAAACATCTTCCACTTACAAGGCTAGGTTTGCTTAATATAAAAAACCCCTTTAAAATTAAAAAAAAGATTTAAATTGCTATCCCCATACGGCCATTTTTAAATATTAAAATTTTCTTCATTCTAATGATCATGGGGGCCCCATTGGGACTTCCTCCGGTTTGGGAAGCGAGGGCATACCCTGGTGACTTCACTTCCATTGGGGGAAACCCTAAGGAGCCCTTACAAAAAACCCAAAAAAAGGTCATAGCCAACTACTGAAACTTTCCAAACTTTTAATTCAGAAATCGTTTTAAAAAACTTCCAAATTTTTTTTTGTCCCAAAGGGTTTTCCATTCAGACATGGGAAATTTTTTTCCCCATTTTGGCAAGGATTAAATTTTGTTTAAATAAAACCAAAGCCCCTGCAATAAAAAAACATGAAAAATTAAACCAAATTTACAGAAAAAAATTTCCCAATTCCCTTACGGGCCGCTTTCAAATTG
>JAODAL010008640.1:0-116266 GCA_025379985.1 Phyllomedusa bahiana | reverse complement strand
TGATAAATGAAGGAATGTGAAAGAAGCAAGCTGTAAAGATGGTGAAGATGTGGTAACCTTGTGAGTGAAACTAAAGGGGGCAGAAATAAATATTTTTGGTGAAATTTTAATAGAATATACAAAAAAGGGGAAAAATACTCAAAAAAAAAAAACAGAAACAGGGCCATACTCACTGCTAGAAAAGCGGGAGATGAGACTGAACACAGCACAGAGGCAAACAGGCCCCCATGCTAAAAAAGAAAAATACCCAGGTGCAGCTGATCTGTGGTAACCTATATATCTCTCCACTAGGTGGACAGAAAGCTGCACCTTAAATTGACATATATTCACATAGCATGCAAAAAAGCCACAGTACCATACGTTGGGAAACTATACAGATGCAAAAATAATTAATAGACCCCCAAATCACTAAAGACATAGAGGGTCAGCTGCACAAACAAATGGGAGTTGGGCAACAACAGGCGGGTATAGTGTGATAATGGGCAAGTTTAATTACCCAATAATGACTGGGGTCATAGTTTTGTTTCAACTGCACGGGGGAGAAAGTTCCTAACCTGTTGCAGGACAATTTTATGGGCCAGTTTGTGGAATATCCCACTAAAAGTGGTGCTCGGTTGGATCTGGTCATTTCTGGTTGGATCTGGTAACTGCAACCCCTATATAATTACTTTTAACCTAAACTTTAAAAAACAATCACTGTCTGGGAGGGCAAAAACATTTAGGGCGACATGTATGAACGGGATTTGCGCCCTATTTCTGGCGTATTCTCACCAGCCCAAATCCCCTGTCGGACGCAGGGATGCGATGTTAGGCGCAGCCTTCGCCACTTTCGGCTGCGCCTAACATAAAGGGGCGTGTAATGGCCGCGGTGTGGGCGCAGTGTGGGCGTTTTTAGGCGGGATGCGGAGCGTTAGAAAACTCCGAGGCATGTATGATCGCGGGTCGGCAAAGAGCGGTGTATTGCAGCGCTCACCAGCTTCGACAGGCAGACCTAGTTGATTCTGGTCTAAATGATCCGGCGGAGGCGAATTGAAGCGAGAATGTAACATGAGAGGAAACATATAGAAGATCGCAACAGAAATCTCGGCGCTCCGCTCCGTGCGGCATGGAGTATGATTCCCAAAAAATCGCTTTTATTAGGTGTAAAACATTTTCAGAAAAAGAGCTCAAACCTTCTCTAATAAAAAAACAAACAAAAAACACCACTTTCCAAAAATCTAGACCGGCGCTACATCAGGAATTAGGATATTGGAAATTGCCGGGAAATACAGTAATTCAAATTCTGTAAGCTCTTCTCATTGGTCGGCAGAAACCAACCAATCAGAATAGGAGCGACAGGGACCCATTATAACCTATGGAGAAGTATGGGCCAATCAAATTCAAAGGCGGGACAGTTCAAAATACAGTAAAAATGCAGAAAAGAGCTGATTGGTTGAGCTAGCGGGGGCTTGGCAATCCTGGCCAATCAGAATAGGAGCAACAGGGACCCATTATAACCTATGGAGAAGTATTGACCAATCAAATTCAAAGGCGGGACAGTTCAAAATACAGTAAAAATGCAGAAAAGAGCTGATTGGTTGAAGTAGCGGGGGCTTGGCTATCCCGACCAATCAGGTGAGGAAAGAATGTTTTTTTTTCCACGTTGCAAACTGTTTGGTGCCCTGTAGTATAACACAGCCTCCTGCAGGCCACCAGGAAGTGAAGGGGAGCAGAGATGCAGGGGTATGAGGTGTACCTGTCTGAGAATGATGATTTAAGGGTGTACAGAGCAGGGCTGAACAGGAGGATGAGGGGGTGGGTGCAGAGCAGGGCCGGACTGGGAATAAAAATCAGCCCTGGCACTAAGCCCCCAGCAGCCCACATACAATATCCGCTTACAAAATGCCCCTTGTTCTTGCACCTCGCCACTTTCTAAAATAAACTACACTATAAAGCTGCTTTCACACAGAGCGTTTTTGGTGCATTTTGTGCAGAAAGGCAGAGCAGTTAATGCTGAACATTTCTGCACAAAAAAATGCATCAAAAATGCACCAAAACCGCTCTGTGTGAGAGCCCCCTACATACAAGCAAGAGAGAAACATTTGTGCCAGAGAAACCCATCATCACAGAGCAGGTGTGCACTTGCTTTACAATCCGGGACAAGCCCACACTGACACTACATAAGCACCAGCATAACCTACACCCCCACCAATCACATCCCCAGTAGTCAGGTCACCATCACATGAACACAGCACTGACTCAGCATAGAAGTAAAATGACCCCTGACAGCAGGGACTCACAGGAGACGTCAGCGCTGATGGGAGTTGTTCTCTTCTCCTTTTCTTCTCCTTCTGGCCCAAACCTCCATGGCGTCTTCCCTTGTTGTTCCCTTCCATTTCTCTCTCTTGTCCTACAGCATGCAATGTCTTCTTCTAGTGGCCACTCCGTCCCTGTAGAATTTCAACAAATACATTTTAGACTCCTCTCTCTTCCAGCACTTTCCTATCAATTCCCCAAACAGCGTATGTTAGACCCGAAAAATTTGAAATTAAAAAATGTCAGATAAGTGGCATGTAATTCGGTAGACCCCCATTAGGCAGGCAGGGCCAGTATGCAGGCAGGCAGGGCCAGTATGCAGGCAGGCAGGGCCAGTATGCAGGCAGGCAGGGACAGTATACAGGCAGGCAGGTCCACCTATAGGCAGACAGGGACAGGACAGGGACAGTATGCAGGCAGGAAGGGCCAGTATGTAGGTAGGCAGGGACAGTATATAGGTAGGCAGGGCTATTATAGGCAGCCACGGCAGGGTATAGGCAGCCAGGGCAGGACAGGGTATAGGCAGCCAGGGCAGGGCATCATATAGCCAGGCAGGGTATAGGTAGCCAGGGCAGGGCATCATATAGCCAGGGCAGGGTATAGGTAGCCAGGGCAGGGCATCATATAGCCAAGGCAGAGTATAGGTAGCCAGGGCAGGGTATAGGCAGCCAGGGCAGGGTATCATATAGCCAGGGCAGGGTATCATATAGCCAGGGCAGGGCATCATATAGCAAGTGCAGGGCATCATATAGGTAGCCAGGGCAGGGCAAACATATAGCCAGGGCAGGGTTCATATAGCCAGGGCAGGGCAAACAATTATAGCCAGGGCAGGGCATCCCTAAGCAAGGGGAGGGCATCATATAGGTAGCCAGGGCAGGGGATCATATAGCAAGGGCAGGGTATAGGTAGCCAGGGCAGCGTATCATATAGCCAGGGCAGGGCATCATATAAGCAGCCAGGGCAGGGTTTTAGGTAGCCAGGGCAGGGTATCATATTTGCCAGGGCAGGGCATCATATAGCCCCGGGCAGAGCATCATACAGCCAGGGCAGGACATCATATAGGTAGCCAGGGGCGGGGCTCATATAGCCAGGGCAGGGCATCATATAGGTAGCCAGGGCAGGATATCATAAAGCCAGGGCAGGGCATCATTTAGGTAGCCACGGCAGGGCATCATATATGTATCCAGGGCAGGGAATCATATAGGTAGCCAGGGCAGAGCACTTATAGGCAGCCAGGGAAAAACAAAAAGGTTAAAAAAAAAAAAAAAAAAAGTAATACTCCCCCGGACACCCGCTGTCCCCTCCTCTTCACTCTGGAGCCGGTCGCCGCTCACTGCAGAGTGCAGGACGCGGAGCGGGCACGCGATGACGTCATTACATCACGCACCTGCCCCGCGGCCTCCTGGGAGCTGAGCAGACGGGATCGGTAGATCCCAGATGTTCAGCCTCGGTCGCTGCTTGCATCGCGCGGTGCAAGCGGCGGCCGTGATGGCTGCACGGCTGGGTCAGTGCAGCCATGTGGTGAGGGGGGGGGCCTGTCGGCCCCCTGCCACAGGGGTTCGGTCGCTGATGCGACCATTGCGGCCTCTGTAGCGCGCCACAGACCGGCGCCGGCTCTCGGGGCCCGCCGGGGGGGGAACCGTCCTCCTCGGTGGGCGATCTGAGCCGGCCCTGCGGCCCGCCGGGCAAATGCCCGGTTTGCCCTACGGGCAGTCCGGGCCTGGTGCAGAGAAGTCATAGATTGTAACTGCAGTGGATTCTGGGACTTGTAAGAAAGAGCTACTGGAGAACTACTGCCACTCCCACAGCTAGGAAGTTTCACTGCTCTTATGAAGGATGAAAAAGGAGGCAAAAGAGAAGAAAAAAAAACACATGAAGGTAGTGGAATATCTTTACCTTTTCATATAAATGCTGTTTATAGTGTTCTATGAAATTATTAAACACCGGGATAACCCCTTTAATAAAGTCTGCAAAAATGAAATCAGCTAAAATACAAAATGAAATGCCTGTGACCAAAGACATCAAAACAAACCCCAAGAAATTCTTTACACATAGAAATTCCAAAAAACCAAAGTCAGAGCATGTAGGATCCTTAAATAACAGTAATGGAGAGCTGTTACCTGGGGTTCGGGAGAAGACTACTACTGTATATAGGTTCTTCAGCTCTGTATATACAAAAGAGGAAAAAGTTGAACATGATGGCCATATGTCTTTTTTCAGCTTTACTATGCAAATACAGCACAAAACAAAGATCATTACAAAATAAATATATAGGAATCTATATTATACTATAAGGATAGAACCTGAACCAAGAACAGCAAATACAATAACTGAACTGAGCACAAGAAATAATGATGGTATCAGAGCTAAAATTAACAAAGACATTTATTAAATCAGTGCAATCCCCACTGTATAAAATTGATCGTTTTTTCATGTTTTGCTAGAGCAGTGATATGAATGAATTTAACCCCTTAAGCCGAACGCCTGAAAAGTAGTTAATGACCAGAATTTTTTTTTAGTTTTCGCCTCCTTGCGTTTCAACAGTTGTAACTTTTTTTTATTTTTTCAATGACGCAGTTGGATGAGGCCTCGTTTTATTCGAGACGAGTTGTACTTTATGGGGGAATAGTTTAAGTTCACTTATAAATAATTATAATTTTTTTTTACACCATTCACTTTTCACACTTAATAACGTGTTTGATTAATTCTATAGGTTATTACGGTCTTGTGGATACCTAATATGTGTGGTTCTTTTTCTGTGTGTAATGTATGCACAATTATTTTTTATTACACATTAATTTTTATTTTATTATAAAATTTTTTATTTTATCTTTTTACACTTATTTTTTTTACCTTTTTTTCAAATTCTATAGGTTTGATTAATTCTATAGGTTATTACGGTCATGTGGATACCTAATATGTGTGGTTCTTTTTCTGTGTGTAATGTATGCACAATTATTTTTTATTACACATTAATTTTTATTTTATTATAAAAATTTTTATTTTATCTTTTTACACTTATTTTTTTACCTTTTTTTCAAATTCTATAGGTTTGATTAATTCTATAGGTTATTACGGTCATGTGGATACCTAATATGTGTGGTTCTTTTTCTGTGTGTAATGTATGCAACATTTATTTTTTTTACACATTAATTTTTATTTTATTATAAAAATTTTTATTTTATCTTTTTACTCCTATTTTTTTTACCTTTTTTTCAAATTCTATAGGTTTGATTAATTCTATAGGTTATTACGGTCATGTGGATACCTAATATGTGTGGTTCTTTTTCTGTGTGTAATGTATGCACAATTATTTTTTATTACACATTAATTTTTATTTTATTATAAATTTTTTTATTTTATCTTTTTACACTTATTTTTTTTACCTTTTTTTCAAATCCCATGAAGGGAGAACTGTGTTACTTTTTTTTTTTTACACTATATATCTATCTATATATATATATATATATCTATCTATATATCTATATATATATAATATATATATATATTATATATATATATATATATATATATATATATATATATATATATATATTGTGACACTCTCATTCGTCCGGACGCCATCTTGGACGGTCCTGGGGGGGTTTCTTCAGCTCACGGATCGCCGCTTGGGTTAAACGGATTGGCACTCCAACTTCAGGCTTTGATTTAACCAGGTTTATTCAGGCACAGGTATTACAAACAAAAACCAACACAAATAAAATCCTCAGCCATCTGGCCACTAACTAAACACATTTAGTAGAGCGCCCTCTCTACCAATGGCCTCGGCCTACCGCCGAGCACCATACACACTTTCCCCACACTGGGGTCAGACTTCTCACCAAGTCTCTGTGGGGACAAGAGCCTCTCTCTCCAGCTCCTCTGCTCACTGCCAGCTAGCAGACCACGCCCCCCGAACACCTGGAGCGGGAGGCCTTTAATCGGTCTCCAAAGACCTACCCAATACCTGGGCTGGACCATAGGGACCTGGAACGTGGGAACAACCACCCACCCATCTGCAGTTGTTCCGGGAAGGCCAGCCCTTAATGGCTGGACATTAGCCATGCTAGGTACAAGGGTCAGCAACCTAATGCTGCTGACCGACAATACCTGGCTTCCCCCACCGAGACCAGGCTCTCGGTGGCACGTACGCCATCTAGTGGCAGCACCATGCGACCGCCTAAGGTCGCCCGGCCACAATATATATACATATATATATGCTAATACATTAAAATCTGTGTCAGACTGACACAGGCAATGATCAGGACAGCACACAGTCTGCCCTGATCACTGGCTTGTTAGACAGCCCTGGGGCTACTCTTGGTGCCCAGGGCTGACTGTGCAGCTGCTCCCCAGGCTCTGTCGGGTTACCGGGTGTCCTGATCACCCGACAGAGCAGGGGAAACCCTTTGATTGTGCTGCGGTGACTGACTGCGGCAATCAAAGGGTTAAAGCACCGGGATGTGGAGCTGTCCCCCGCTTCCTGGTGCTCTTAAGAGATGCTCTGGGATCAGGGCTGTGTAGTAAAACTCCGCAAACTCCGATGTCTGCAGCGACGCTAAAAGATGTCGCTGCAGACAAACGACTGAAATGCCCGACGTCAAAAGACGGTGGGAGGTCATTCTGGACCCATAATTTAATTCAGACTTCAAGTTAAGTACCTGGAACTCTGCTGTGCAGGAAAATACAGTGACGAGGATGCAGCACAGCATTAGTGGTGCTGCCAATTTATTCTCAAGATCATGGGGATTCCAGGAGTTGAATCCCCACAATTATAAAATAATGTCATATTCTAGGTCAACCGCGTGCCACCCTGTAGTCTTAAAGGCCATTTGGAACTCTTTGATAGAAAAACAATTACCAATATAAAAATGTATCAAGAAATTAATCAGCTCAAAACTGGATCAACATTCGGAACAACAAATCTGTATGTCTATATATACACTAATATTAAATTGTTGTTAAACAATAGTAAAATCACAAAAAAATGGGACATTATTTACTCAAAAACACAAACACAAGGCCATACTTGCAGCTCATTGGCTGAACAATAAGTAGGAGGCAATATAAGCCCCAGTGCTACCTGGAAGAGATACAACAGGTGCAGATAACTAATGAGCAGTAGCTCACACACCCCTCCACTACAAGGGCAACTGAATAATAAAAAAAACTGCACACTGGATAAGCACCAGTTCACATCAGTATTCAGAAAAGTCAGTATAATACAAGGGGAGACTGCACAAATGCAGAAATACTGATAAGCAACCACTCACATGCCTACCGTGCATGAGGGGGGTGGTTGATAGTATTATAATTGCATATAGATCAGGCGATATAAATGATGTCACTTATACAGATACATACAGTTCACCATGCTGGCTTACAATCTATGATGCATCTACTATTCAATTTGGTGGACTGCCCAGCACATTTCAGGTGCCCAACACAAACTGCTGACACCCTCTGCTCCCCAGTATTTAGGGCAAGAAATTACATACTGGAAAAATATCAAATATGGGGTATTAGTTGATACAGTGGCCACTATGTGCGGAATCCCACAAACCACATCAAGGGTCCTCATTTTCTTGCAAGTCCCTACACTAACAATTTACTGAAAAAAATTGCAGGAAAAATTTGACATTATTTACTTAAAAACACAAGCACAAGGCCATACTTGTAGCTCAATGGCTGAACAATAGACTTAGCCCAGTAGGAGGCAATATAAGCCCCAGTGCTTCCTGGGAGAGATACAACAGGTGCAGATAACTGAGCTGTAGCTCCCACACCCCTCCACTACAAGGGCAACTGAATAATAAAAAACTGCCCCTTTTGGATATGTACCTTTTCCATCATTTTTGTAAAAGGGCCCAAATACCCATACAATGGATACTGAACAAATGAAAAAATACTGATAACACAACCACTCACTTCCCCTCCCGTGCATGGGGGGGGTTTGGTTTAAATTTGTTTAGTATTATAATTGCATTAGAAAAGGCGGAAAATAAAAAATTTAAAAATAATAATTTTTATTTATTTTGCGGAAAATTTTCCGCAGCATTTACAATTTGGAGGGTGTAGTACAGACAAAAAAAATCCATTGCAAAAAGGGAAAAGTTTACTTCAGTTTGGAGACAAAAGGGGTGAGAGGGGCCCTGTTTCCAAGAGTTACAATCTATTAGGGTTTTACGGGAAGACGAAGGGAAAAGAACGCTAAAATTTACAAATGGCCCACCCAAATGTGCCCAAAAATTAGGGGGTTTGTTTTATGTAGAATTCGGTTTTTTTTGGAAAACCGCCGCCCCTATATACTTTCTTATACATTTAAGTCCCAAAAAATGAGATGAGTGCGCTAGGGAGTTTTGGGGGGAGGGGGGGTGTTAGCATTGGGGGGTTTCGGGTTTAGGCCAGATTTGGGGGAAAGATGGGGTTTTTGGCCCCTTTTTAAAGCTATGAGAGTTTGAGTGTCCTGATCCCCCCGGGGGTTAACATGTTCCAGAAAAGGGTTGCCGCACGTGTGAAGTCTTGGAGAGGGGCAGGGGGAAAAGGTTCGGAGGGATTGATAAAGTTAGTCTGATATCATCACAAAGGGGAAGAAGCGGGAAAGGGTTGGAAGACAGAGAGGAGGGGGGAGTTTGTAGGGGGTGCAGCGTGTTGGGAGAGTTTTAAAGGAGTGAGAGTGATAAGTTTTTGTTGTTTTCCTGTACTGGATAGGAAACCCCCGGCAGTGATAAACCCCGGGGTTAGGGCATAGTATGCGGCGGGAAAAGAAAGACCAAGGCTGCTGCATTCGGGGACGGGACTGGAGAGGGGAGATTTTTGGGGAAGTTTTTGGAAAACCGAAAAAAAGCAAGGGTTGCGTATTTCGAGAGGGATAATGAAAAAGAGCAAAAAATGAGAGTTTGAGTTGTTTCTACAGTGAAAAAAGGACGGATTCTGGAGATTTCTTGAGGTGCAGGTGACGGGAGGGGGAAAGGGGATTAAATTATGGGATGAAAACAGATGGGGAATCTAGTAAAACCCCCAAAGGGACCCCGGGCCCTCCCTGCCTAGAAAAATGGTGGGGGCCACACATTTAGACAAAAAGGGGCCCAGGGTAAGGTCTTTTAAAGTAGTATTGGGATAAATTTGAATTTTAAATTTTTAGTGAGGTTTAGTTGGAAAATAGAGAGGGGGGACATGATGCCCAGAGCCCGGGGGCCAAAACAGTCACTGGTTTTTTTGTAGCAGGGCAGGAGTGATGTCCGGGGGGTGTATAATTGGGTGTCATCAGCGAAAGAGATGGAAAACTGGAACCCAAAATCAAATTGAGGGTTTTTGTCCAATGGGCGCTGTTACAATAAAAAGGGGAAGAGGACCTAAAACTGACCCCTGGGGGAACTCCAACGCAAGGGGAAAGAGGAGAGGAGGTAGAACCTGCAAATGAGACCTGAAGGAGCGGTAAGTGGTGGGACGAGAACCAAGGGGAGAGCGGTCCCCCGGGGCCAAAGGTGCTGAGCATGCTTTAGGAAGTTGGTGATCCACAGTGCAAAAAACTGCCCGAGAATCCAAGAGAAGCAACAATGAGTAGTTACCCCGAGATTTTGCTGTTTAGGTCATTTGGGACTTTAGTTTGAGAAATTTTTCCCTGGAGTGTAAATGCGGAAACCTGATTGCAGCGGGTCCCCAAAAAGTTATTATCAGAGAGATTTGCGGAAATTTGGCGGAGTAGACCCAAAAGTTTTCCCGGAGTTTTGAGATGAAAGGGAGGTTAGAGATGGCCCTAGTTATCAGCGCAGGACGGGTCCAGAAAAGGGTTTTTTTGTAAGGGGTTTTAACCCGATTTTAAAGGAAAATGGGAAGATCCCCGTGGAGAGAGAGAGGGTTCAGATTGGGAGTTAAGTGAGAGATGATAGCTTGGGGAAATAGACTGGACGAGGTGGGGGGGGAATGGGGTCGTTTTGAGCAGGTGGGGGGCCCCGGGGACAGGAGAACCTGGACAATTTTCCCTTTTGTGTCGGGTCAAGAGCCCGAGAGTAGGCCTGGGGGGTGTGCGGGGAGGGACCAGATGGCGGGTGCTTGGGGTTTTAGATGAGATGTTTTTCCGGAATTTTTTTCAATTTTTCCCCCTTGAAGTGAGTGGCCCGGTCTTCAGCAAGGGGGTTTAAGAAACCCCGGGGCCCGGAAAACTTTTGGGGCCCGAGAAGGGGGGTGGATGGTGTCAAACAGCTTTTAAAGGGGTTTTTGTTTTTAAAGGGTTTCATGGGGAGGTTTAAATATTTTTGTTTGGCGGCCCGTGGAAAGGGGATAAAAGGGGATTTAAAAGGTAAAAAAACTACAGGTTCCATACAAAATGGGAGGGTTTTTCCTCCTTTACAGGCCCTTTCGTTTATCTGGGAATCTAAACCTTTTTCGCCTTTAAAATTTTTTGGCCACGTCCATTGGGAAAAAACGAGATAAAACTTTCACGTCCCCGTTCCCGGGGCTCCATGGAGGGAACCCTTTAAAAACCCGCGGGCAGAGCGCGGCGTCCCAGACCCCCGAGTTCCCTGAGTTTATGCTCCTTCGGGGGCTTTTAGTGCAGGGGCAACAGGGGTCGTTAAATATCTTTTCCCGCCCCCGGTCGTTCACCCCTTCCTCCCCATTCAGCCCCTGGGGCTGCAGCCCAATTTTTAACTTGTCTGCTCCCTTTTTCCTGAGCTGTTTCATTACGGTCAGACTGTCGGGCTCCCTCCTTCCCTCCTCCTGGCACCTGTTCACATTGGCGGACGTCTGGGATATGCAGCGCTTGATGGCCTTCTCCCGGGAGCAGTGCGCTGCGAGGAGAGACTCGTACAGCTGCCGGCACGTCTGACTGGCATCAATCTTTCCAGCGAAGGACACGGTGGGGAGGGTCGTGTTCAACTCATGCACGATCCGGTCATCTATCGTCCGCATGACCCGGAGGACTTCCTGTCATCATCCTACTAAGGAGTCGCTGCTTGGCGTGAGCCGCAAACTGCGTTTCATATAAACGATGTCACTTATACAGATACATACGGTTCACCGTGGTGGCATACAACTTATCTCTAGAAAACATGTTTTTTTTACCTGATTAAATCAGAAGCTTTCAAGTCTTTAGAGTGATGTAGCCTTGTGCACTACAGTTTATAAGTTTCCTGCAGTCATGTCCGTGTAACATTAGTCTAAAGCTGGCCATGGCTCTGTAAAACTGCATGATTCAACAACCCCCTTAGACTCCATCTACATCATACATGCCAAACTCTCGTTTTTGGCGGGGGGTCCGCTATTTGGGGGTCCCCTCCCGCCCCCCCGGGGGAGTTGGCATTACCTACAGGCGGCGGGGGTCCTTTAAATTACCACGGCGCAAGAGTAGCGCTGGTGCGCTACTTTTGCGCCGCCGGACCGCTCCTACAGGCGGGTGAAGCGGCCGCTCACCCGCCCGCGGTCTCACTGTGCGGGGAGGAGGCAGGAGGGATCGCTCCCTCCTCCCTCCTCCCCCCTGTATGTACGGCGCCGGTTTTGCGCGCCCATGCATACAGTCAGCTGCGCAGGGGGGAGGAGCGCGGCTGCTCTCCCCTTCCCCCTGCGCCGCTGAAGAGATCGGGCAGGAGCTGGCCGCGCTGCAGGAGCCTGGTGAGGTAGTAGTGGAAATTTTATTATTTTATTTTTATTAGCATTAGGGGGCTCTACCTGGCTAAAATAGGGGGCAACTACCTGGCAACAAAGGGGGCAGTACCTGGCAACAGAGGGGACATCTACCTGGCAACAGAGGGGGCACTACCTGGCAACAGAGGGGGCACTACCTGGCAACAGAGGGTGCACTACCTGGCTAACAGATGGGGGCACTACCTGGCTAACAGATGGGGGCACTACCTGGCTTACAGTATGGGGCACTACCTGGCAACAGAGGGGGCACTACCTGGCAACAAAAGGGGCACTACCTGGCAACAGAGGGGGCACTACCTGGCAACAAAGGGGCACTACCTGGCTAACAGATGGGGGCACTACCTGGCTAACAGATGGGGGCAAATACATGGAAACTAAAGGGGGCAAAATACTGGCAACAAAAGGGGGGACTACCTGGCTAACAGTTGGGGGGAAATACCCGGCTAACAGATGGGGGCACTACCTGGCAACAGAGGGGGCACTACCTGGCTAACAGATGGGGCTATACCTGGCTAACAGATGGGGCAATACCTGGCAACAGATGGGGGCACTACCTGGCTAACGATGGGGGGGAAATACCTGGAAACAGAGGGGACAAACTACCTGGCAATAGAGGGGACATCTACCTGGCAACCAATTTGGGGACATCTACCTGGCAACCAATGGGGGCACTACCTGGCAACCAATGGGGGCACTACCTGGCAACATGGGGGCACTACCTGGCAAACAATGGGGGCACTACCTGGCAAACAATGGGGGCACTACCTGGCTAACAATGGGGGAACTACCGGCCTAACATGGGGGGCACATACCTGGCTAACAAAGGGGGCACCTACCTGGCTAACAAAGGGGGGCACCCTACCTGGCTACAATTTGGCTCTAAACCCGGCTAAGAGGGGGCATTCTACTTGGCTACAAAAGGGGGCATCTACCGGCTGTAAGGGGCACTAAACCTTGGTTATGGGGGCTACTACCTGGCTATAAGGGCATTTTACCTGGCTTTTTCTTCCAAGCCGTTATGCAGTTAGGTGGAGTGGGGGGTGGCTTTTTTTGAAGGGGTGTGGCATACCGACAAGATGGGCGTGCCCATGCAAATTTTTGGCGCGGCGCGCTTAGCGCGCCGCCCACTGAAGTCTCCTGCTTTTTTATTTTTGAAAGTTGGCAACTATGATCTACATCACATTGTAGGGGTAATTTTGCTTGTATATATCCATTTCCTGTATGTAGATGCTTTAGGTGCTGGACACAAGAATTGGAGACCACATTTTTATTCCCAGTGTATACATTGAAGTAAACAGAGCAAACACAGTCAAATCCGGACTATATCTGTCCATTAGATTGCTATGCCCCTGCTGCGGTATCTGCCAGGATGAATCTTTCAGCTTTAAACCGATTTGCAGCTCCAATGCTCATGTACCAGATGTGTTGTAGTGTAATTGATGAATATTTTACTGTTAGTGTCAAGAGGGTTGAGATGACTAATAAACACGGTAGAAATCTTCTCTTTTAAATGTCTTTTATTCCACGTTACAACAGTTTATGAACTGTTTCCGATCTTTCTAAAAGGATCAATCATGTCTTTGTGGTTAGATTACTGTGAAATCATATCTAGGAATGCTGCAACCTTGTAACAATGGATCTGTGTTCAGTTTTCTATCACATAGATATTGCACAATGATTGTGTCACACGTGTGAGGACAGATGATTCCACATTTCATATCCTTGTCATTGTGCACAAGAAATGAGTCACCTCTATTGTCGTTTATATCACAGAAGTTTTTGGATTATTAACCCCTGAATCACCAGACCGACTGACCCCGAATAACCAGACCAGAGCCAAAGCTTTCTGATTTTCCTTCAAAGTAGGGCTTATTTTTTACAGGATGAGTTGAGTTTCTCAACCGTTTTGGGTACATGCAACTTACAAATAAATGTTTAAGCCCTTAAAGGGGTTTTATCATTACAGTCAATGGTCTTCAGAATAAGGGGACAGTGAAAACAAGTAACTTTTCAATTGGATGTCATTTGCAAAGCTTTCTTGTTTTCACTGTCTCCCTTATCTTCGTTTTGTGTAAACACTGTTCCCCAGTGCCGGTCGGATTCCTCCTCCTTTCATTTCATTGGCTGACGGCTCTACTAATTTACATTCTGTCTGGCCCCCGGTCGTATTCCCTTGAGCGCGCATTCCTGCCTCTCTCACTCAGAATAAGGGGCCGGCAACATTTCACTCTGTACAACCAGCAGCTGCAGAGTAACACTGCAGCTGCTTCTACACTCTGAAAACAGCAGAATTGTGCTCGGTGCCTAATGTTGCTGTGTGTAAATACAGAAAGGAGACAGCTCTGTGCTGCTCTGGATGAGTTCATAGAAGACTGGATTCAACTGTAACGAACCTCCAGCTGTGAGAGGAGAAGAGATCAGTGCTCTGAGTTCATAGAAGACTGTCTAGACTGAATGCAGGGCTGTGGTATGTAAACAGCTCTTACAAAATAAGACTGCATAGGGAGAGGAACGACACAGTGACATGTGGACTCAAAGAGGGGGGGAGAGCAGGAATGTGCTATCCCCTCCCACTGATCTCAAACAAACACACTGACTCGGGAGCAAGCACAAACAGTGAAGGGGGGAGATGATGTCATCCCCCTTCAGTTAAGAAACACCCAGCTGGGAGGGGAAAAAACGCCCCTGGATTTGAGGAGCTGAGAAACTGAAAGTACAATACAACAGACGACCTGATGAAGCGATAAATTGCTTTTTCTTTTTTTTTGGTTGACACGTTTGTTTTTCCCTCCTCGCCTCCAAGAGCCATAACTTTATTTTATTTCCTACCAAGACATAGGAGGGCTTTTATTTTGTGGAACAAGATGTACTTTCTAATGGTGTTATTCACCGCACCATAGAATATACTGGGAAACCACAAAAAAATTCCAAGTGGGAAATAATGTGAAAAAACATAATAGCACCATGTTTGCATTTTTTTAGAGGATTCACTCTTCAGTATAAATTATGTGTTCTCTGTATTCTGAGTGCACATATAAAGGAAACAACCAGCCTTCACACGCCTATATACTTTGCAATGCGCGGATGCTTGTTCCAAGATACGGTAAATAACAGAAAAAGAGGGAGGTATCCAGCACGCAGTAAATGTTTCCCAGTTAAAATCATAACAAGATTTATTTAGCTTCCATTAAAAATTACAAAGAGGAAAAAAGCACTCACCAGCAGATGCAACAATAGGCAGTGGTTAGAAAATACACAGCATGGAGTTTGCAAGGGTGCAACGCTAACGCGTTTCGGGCGCAAAACAACTTCTGCCCTTACTCATAGTGATAGTGCATAGAACTAATCCCCGTCCATTTATACAGACAGACACACCCACCGCATAGAAAATATAATAAAATTAATTAGTATATTGGCACTTACCAGCATCGGTAAACAGCATGTCCCGCCGCAGTGTTCAACAGGCAGACGGAAATGATGTAATGAAAGATTTCCGGCCATGCGCAGTAGCTATTGAAACGTCAGTATTGGCAAAAAGAGACTGGCAAAATTGCGCATGCGCACCCAACAAAGCGCATGGAAAACAAAAACAAAAACAGGCGAGATATGGTAAGTAAGTATCGTAAATAGAAATATTAGATATAACAACATAACCAATATCAATTTTATAAAAGTAGCGGAGGTGTATGTCTGCGCAATGGACCGGGAATATAGCAATATAAAAACATTAATATGTATACATGAACTAGAAGTAGTAATAATATACAACACGTTTATAGCTTGAAGTGAAAGCATGTTCGTATTAAACTACAAATGTGTTTTTATTTTATTGAAAGAAATAAAGAAAAATTACTTTGACTCTTTTTTGGGGCTTTAAAATTGATTTTTTTTGGAAAAAAAAGCATCCCCACGAGAAGACCATTTGGGACGCCGTATTTAAAAAGGTGATCCAGTAGGCTTTTCTGCCTTTAATTCTGAAAAATTTGTAAAAACACTATTGGGAGAGATACAACTTATAAAAAAAATAAAAGGACCTACACAGGAAATTAATATTTCTTTGCTAGATTGGAGAGGAAGGGGGTTAATCTAGGGCACACCCGCAAACAAGCGATAAATCCCCTGTGTGATACCCAAAAAACCCGTACTGTATGGTTTTCCGAAAGTCCATAAAAATCCCCTTTTTCCCTCCCATGGGGGCCCATTGTCTCCCGGGATCGGTTCCCCTTTTCAGAGAAACTTTGTCAATGGGTAGACCTTTATTACGCCCCTGGGAGCCGAGTCCTGGGTTTTGCAAAAATAGTAGTGAGTATTAGATCATTTCCCGCATAAAGTCTGGGAAACAATTTCCAAAGGGTTATTAGAGAAATCCTTAAACCCCGCATACCTCAAACCCTGTGGGAATACAAGCCCAATTATCACCCTTTAAAAGTACAGCAATTTCTCCACCACTCTCATAAATTATCTCTGGAAGTTTTAAAGGTTTTTTATTTCCCCTTAATTTTTTTTCCCTTTAAAAAAGACCAATTTTTTTTTGAGTTAAGGGGGTGTCAATGGGGGCGAAAATTTTCCCCCTCTTGGCAAACCTACCAGTCCTGGTGGGAAAAAATTAAAAAATTTTTCAGCCAAAAATCCTTTTTGGGCTGTGTGGAGTCGTATGGCAGATACATCGATGATCTTCTAATTATTTGGAAGGGAGATGTGTCTGCCATGCCACTCTTCTCAGATTATGTCAATAACAATATCTTTAATTTGAAATTTTTATGATAATAACCAGAGGGTGTGTTTTCTTGATCTTAAATTAGGGGCCCCCTCGGTCAATATATTACATTAGTACCCACAGAAACCCCCTACTGGAAATACTTTTCCCTTTTTTGGGAAGTTAACATACTAGGGCAACACATAAATCCATTCCTATAGGTGAAATCCTATGTGCCAAACGTAATTGTAGTGACATTGAATCCTTTCACATGAAGGTCACGGATATTAACAACCGCCTACTGACACGAGGATATCCCAAAGGACTTCTAGACAGAGCCTATAGTGTAGTTATTAAGAAAGATAGAGGAG
Organism: Phyllomedusa bahiana; assembly: GCA_025379985.1. Classification (NCBI taxonomy): domain Eukaryota; kingdom Metazoa; phylum Chordata; class Amphibia; order Anura; family Hylidae; genus Phyllomedusa; species Phyllomedusa bahiana. The sequence continues at coordinate 99,259 of JAODAL010008640.1, read as the reverse complement.
ATTTACTTACAAACAAAAACAAATACAGAAATAAAAATAAAAGGCAAAAATGCCCTACTTTGGTACTGGACCACAGCAGACAATTCAACATCATTAAGAACATTGTAAAAAAGTATTTACCCCTACTTCTGAGGGGGAACAAAATTAAAGATGTTCTCTCTGGCGGATTCCGGGGTGTGTCACGTAGGGCAAAAACACTGGGGATTCTTGACCTTAATGTCTTCCACATGCCAAGAAAAAAAACCTACCCCGGCTAATATAGAGGGTTTTATAAGTGTGGCACAAATCCATGCCGCACATGCAAATTTGCCTTGGAATGCAAAGAATTCACTAATTTTGATGGGTCAAAAAAATTTCAAGTTTGAAAATTTTTAAATTAATTTTAACTCTCCACATTATTATGGTGCCTTGCCAGGGGGGCAACCTTTTTAATGCCGGAAAGCACCCAGAAAAAAAAATAAGGTTTTTGGGGAGCATATAAATGCATTAATTCTTTCCTCAATAAAACAAAACAAATTTATCTAAACGTTCTACAGGCTCACAATTGTAAGTTTATATGCTCAATTATTTGGAATTGGGAAAACTTATTTGCCAGGTAGAGGTGGGATGTGGAACAATCTCAAGACAGAGAAGCCTACTGATCACCATATTTTAAAACGGGGTCCCAAATGGGTTTAAAATTTCGTAAAAGTTCTTTACATTATTAAATTACCAAAAAAATCAATAATTGTAAAGCCCCAAAAAAAAGAGATCAATGAAATAATTTATCATTTATTTCTTTTACAATAAAAAAAATCAATAAACACACTTTGTAGATTACATACTGTAACATGCATTCACATTCATATGCTATAAACGTGTTGTATATTATTACTACTTCTAGTTCAGTTCATGTATACATATTAATGTTTTTTTTTTTGCTTTAAAATTTCCCCCTCCTTGGCAGCAACACCTCCACTACTTTTATAAAATTGATATTGGTTATGTTGTTATATTAAATATCTTTTTACGATCTTTCATACCCTATCCGCCTGTTTTGTTTTCCGTTTTGGGTTTGTTGGGTGCGCATGCGCAATCTTGCCAGTCTCTTTTTACCAATACTGACGTTTCAATAGCTACTGCGCATGGCCGGAAATCTTTCTTACACATTTCCGTTGCCCGTTGAAAAACTGCGGGGGACTGCTGTTTACCGATGCGGTAAGTGCCCAAATACTAATTTAAATTTTTTTATATTTTCTATGCGGTGGGTGGTTGTCTGTTTAAATGGACGGGGGTTTGTTCTATGCATATCTCTATGAGTAAGGGGAGAAAATTGTTTTGCGCCCGAAAAAGCGTTACGTTTCACCCCTTTCAAACTCCCTGCTGTGTATTTTCTAACCCTGCCTATTGTTGCATCTTTGGTGATGCTTTTTTTTTCCCCTTTTTAATTTTTAAAGGAGCTAAATAATCTTGTTATGTTTTTTAAATGGGGAAACATTTACTGCGTGTGGTTTTTTCCCTCGTTTCTGTTTCTGCAGGTTTTATATGAATCCGGGGAATACCAAACATGTACGGTTTTCGTTATGTTTTGGTACTTTAAAAAAATTTCAAACATTTTAGATTTTTTTAAATTTGGGCTGCGCCGCTATTTTCTGCAACCAATAACTTTTTTGTACTTTTCTCTACAGATTTGATTGTTTGCGGGCGGAAGTGCATTCTTTATTGCTAGCAGTTTGGAATACATGTAACTTTTTTGATCAATTTTATTAAAAAACCCCGCAATTTTGTTGTTTGGAATTATATTTTAATGGATCAAACTTTTTTGGATGTGGTGATACCAAATACGTATAACTGTTTATTATTTTTTTTTTTTATTTTTAAAATGGCAAAAGGTGGTGATGTGAACTTTGCTTATTTTTTTTTTTTTTTTTACCATTTAAATTTTTTTTTTTTTTTTATACTTTAACTTTGAGTCACCCTAGGGTGTTTCACCACTAGGAGGTGTGATCATTTATACAGCCTAATGCATTGTAATTAGAGATGGGCGAATCGATTCTAACGAAGTGGAAATTTTGTTTAAATTTGGGGAAAAATTTTTTGGTTTTGACAAAGTGAAGTTTTTGGGTGATTTCGCGTGAACGAACGTCTTTTTTGATTGGTAAAATGGCTGGGGCACATGGCTGACATGGGGGGAGAGAACTCGGGAGGAAAAAAGGAGGACCCCAATGAAAAGTGCAGAGTGAACCAATCAGAGGGCCGGGGGGCTTCTGTGACCTCCAGCCCTATAAAAAGGCGCCCTCTTAAATTCTCACATTTTCCACAGCGTCCTGGAAAGCATCGAGCTGTGCTCTCTTGAACTCATTATAAAACAAAAGCTTTTATAGCGAATGGGGGGGGGGGGTTTTAGAGGGGGGGAAAGAAGATAGAAATCTGTGTCGTTTCACACCCCCCTACCTTTAACCAGCGTTTTGACTGGCTCTATACAAAACTACCGCGTTATCATTTTGTTTTAGTTTGTGGGGTATCTCCCCAAAGTCCGGGGGGTTTTTTCTGCCTTATATACACCTCAATTTCATCTGTTTTTTTCTGTAGCCTATTTTATATCCAAGGGTTAATTTTTTCCTTTTGTTTTGTGGGGAATTTGAGTGAAAATTTAGGGGAGCCCATTTCTGCCAATAACCCCTAAATCCATCAACTTTAACGTGGGGGTATTTTAATCTGTGGCAAGAGTTAATTTATTCCCTTTTTGTGAAAATTCGTGTCAAACCAGTGTTTGTGTATTTTACCCCACATACATCTAAACAGTTCTGGGATATTTCACTTTTGGAAAAATTAATTTTTTCATTTATTGTGGTGATTCTGTTAAACGCTGATACAATAGAGTGGAGAGGGTGTCATCAGTAATTTTGCATTGACGTCACTAATCATTTTGCCCTTCCTTTGATCCTTCAGTGTCCGCTTTAATTTGGTCAATAATTCATCATTGCTAAAGCCAAAAACAAACAGGAGTTGAACCCAAAATAAGTAAATGGAATATCTGCATGTGTTCTGTGTTTTGTATCCACTCCTGCTTTTGGCTTCCTACTCATCTGACAATCCTGATGCAAAGGACCATGTCTTACAGCTTCTCCGAAAACACAATCGGTTGTGTTTGTCCTTTTTATTCCTTATGACAGATTAAAAGAAGGGGAAAACCAAACATAGTGGCAACGTCATAGGGTGGTGGAGGGTGGAAACAGCATTAGGAAACCACACGGTGGTCGACAGAGCGCTCTCTGTTGGCAGCAGCATGAGGAGACCTGAGTGGTGAGGTGGCAGCAGCATCAGGCGGCTACATAATGGCCCAGTGAAGAGTGGGGAGGGGGGTGGCAATACCAGTCCCTGGTAAAGATGGTGGGTGGTAGAAGGAGCAGCTGGCAAAAGATGTGGGGAAAATCAGCGGATGGCAGCATCAGAATAGTTGTTTGAGGCAGGTAGTAAAAAAAAGTCCTGGTTCAGTGTCTGCCAAGGTGCTGCTGCTGGTGGGTACCTAAATCATAAATTTCTGTTCATAAAGTTCTCCTTGTTCATCAATTTCTCCCTGTTCATATATTTCTCCCTGTTCATAAATTTGTCCCTGTTTTGCCCTGTTCATCAATTTCTCCCTGTTCATATATTTCTCCCTGTTCATAAATTTGTCCCTGTTTTGCCCTGTTCATCAATTTCTCCCTGTTCATATATTTCTCCCTGTTTTGCCCTGGTCATCGATTTCTCCCTGTTTTTCTCTGTTTATAATTTCTCTTTTTTTACCCAAAGGGAGGGGTTGCTTGGCAGTGTAGAATGGCAGAAGTGTATGCCAAGTTTCCTGGCCATTTCTCTGAACGGTGCAGAGTCCACCACTTGAAAGGGGAGGACAAAGCAGTAAACCCCCAACTTGGACAAGGGCACGGTCAGCTTCTGCCACTTAGGGATGGCTAAGCACATACGCTGTCTCTTGGCAACCTCGGGGGAACGACTGCTGGCACCATGAGGGGCCGAGGAGCAGGGAGTATCTGGACCAGTTGTTTAAGTTTAAAAGACAGGGAGTTGTCTTCAGCTAGGGGTGGAACTTTTGACTTGCCTGAATGGGAGGGGCCCCGGTCCAAGGGTGCTTCTGCTGTTGGGACCACCACATCTGAGAACTGTTTCTCCCAGGCCACTGTATGGTGCATGATGTTGATGCAGGGCTGTGGTGCCAATGTTAGTTCCCTGGTCACGCTTTAATTTCTGCCCACAGATTCAACCTAAAGCTATGTTCGCCTCCTTTGGTGTCATGTAAAAAAACTGGCACACTGCTGAGAAGGTAATTAAACCACCAATGCTCCGCACTGACTGACTGTTACCGCCGCTGCCCCGTGACCCGTGCGCACTTTCGGGGACCGCAAATGGGGGGGTCTAAATCATGGCGTTTGGGCCCAACCCGCACTGCGCACCTTGGGGACCCCCGGCACACTACCGACTTGCGGGTTTGCCCCAGTGTTGACGCCAAGCTCCCGCTCTCTTCTCCCGATTGATGATAACCATTACTTCCGGCCGGGACAATGCGTTGTCGAAAGTAAGCGACCACCTGGGGCCCCAAATTCATCCCAAGCAAAAAAGGGGGGCGCAAGGGGGGCATGGAGGGGTAAATTTTTCTATTTGGGGGAACTTTATCCCTTTTTTTTAACTAGGGCCCAGAATATTGTCCCACCTCGCCTGTTTTTACTTTATTAGTGTTTTCCTGTCACCCCCTTTTCCTCCTCAAGGGTGTCGCTTAAAAAGCCGACCGCTCACAACATAACCCCCCCAAATGCAACTTCCCCTCACACTTTTTGCAAGAACGCGGATGTTTCCCCACCTCTTTGCTGCCACCATCCCAAATAATTATCCTCCGTTAATGGTGAGGGCGACAGCACATAGTAGTTTTTTGGCGTGGGCAGAGGGGCTTTAGGAGGTGAGGGCCCTGACCTCGTTATGGAACAACGACTCTTTCGAGGTTTCAGATGTCAATTTGGGAGAAAGTAAATGAAAATGGTTTCAAACACACGGGCCCCGCTAGATGACACCGGGCTGTGGGCCTCGCAGGGTGACCCTTTTCTGTGACGTCCCCTTTTCTGTGCTCGACCTGTTCCTGCTTCGGATACATTGCGTTCCGTTTACCCCCATGGTGTAGGCACACTCACAACCCCACATTTTAAGTGCGCTCGAAACTTCTAGGGACGCCGACCAAATCCCTAATTGTTAACCCCCAAATTTTGCACAGATTTGCCTTTCCCGCACTTTGGCACCCCAGGCACTTTCCGTAATAGATGTATGGTTGGGATTTTCAGGTTATCCCATTTTATGTATACTACCCCAATTTATGTAAAAATGGGGGGACCTTTTTAAAACCAAGCACTTCTCACTTTTGTTTCACCCATCACCCTAATAGATTTTAAGCTCTTGCAGCAGGGGCCCCCACACTGTGTCTGATCTTAAGTACTTTTTTTTAAGTAATGTCTGGTTTGTCTGTGCTTTTCCCCCCATATTGTAAAAATGCTCGGAAAAATGTTGGCGCTATATAAAAAAATTATTTTTATTATAGCGGGTCTTTGGGTAGCTTGTTTTTTTTCCGCTTGCGCTGCCCTGCTTTTCAGGCTACATTTTCCCCCTTCAGGTTTTTTTGGTCAGTTTTGCCCTTTAAGTGCCCAGGGAATTTTATAGTGAAGCGATTCAAAGCGGCGGGGGAGTCATGTGCGTGCATATAAAACACAGCTTGTATGAAAACCCCAAACCAAGCTCCCCCTCATATTTAAGCATGTCACAACGTTCTACAGCACCCTGCAGGCTCTGGGCAGCCTGGAAATAGCTGCTTTTTAACGTGATTTGCTGCGAATAAAACAAATTTTGTCAGAAAATTGGGCGAATTCGGCGAATCGAATTTTTGAGAAATTCGCCCATCTCCAATTGTAATACAATGCATTAGGGTGTACAAAGATGGCGGTTTTAGCAGCTAACACCCGCCGGCTATGTAGTGGGATCGTGCCGCGATCCCGCTACAAAGCCCCTTAGCGACTCTGGGAAGTACTCGTACTTCCAGGGTCGTTAAGAGGTTAATAACTCGTTGTAGGGGGAATGAAAAAAACCCAGCAACCATAACGTCCTAATGTTGGTAACGGAGTCTAAAGTGGAATCACATGGTAAGCCCCTTCATATGCAGCAGGTAATGGCTTATTATTAGCTGGCGGGATCAGAGACAGCTCCGTTCCATGATTTTTAACCTCTTTAGAAGCGACAGCAACTGTCAAAATGAATGAGGTACAGTGCTGCTCACTATTCCTTTGCCCAATCACCCCTTTGCCATCGCAATGAGACTGGGGGATGGCAAGATGTTGTCATGGCAGCCGGGAGCCTAATAAACGCCTCCGAGGCTGCTATCCTACTACTCCTATTCCAAAAAATGTTAAAAATTGAAAGTTCAAAACACACCTTTGTGCAGTCTTACAAGTCAAAAAAAATATCAAAAAATGTTACATGTAATTGGTGATCACGAGGAGAGATGCTTGATCTTCTGTGATATATAGGTTATAGATAGAGGGAGAGACTGAGGCTCAGTGATATATAAGGTTATAAGATAGAGGGAGAGAAGCAGATCACTGTGATATATAGGGTTTATAAGATAGAGGCAGAGGAGCTGAGCACTGTGATATATAGGGTTTATATGATAGAGAGTAGGAGCTGAGCTCAGTGATATAAAGGGGTTATATGATAGAGGAGAGAAGCTGAGCTCTGTGATATATAGGGTTATATGATTAGAGGATAGAAAGACTGAGCTCTGTGATCTAAGAGGGTTATATGATAGAGAGGAGAGGATCTTAGTTCTGTGATATATAGGGTATATGATAGAGGAAGGAGCTAGCTCTGTATTTATAGGGTTATAGATAGAGGAGAGGAGCTGAGCTCTGTGTATATAGGGTATATCTGATGGGAGGTAGAGGAAGCTGAGCTCTGTGATATATAGGAAATAATATAGAGGAGATAAGCTGACTCTGATGATATGTAGGGTTTAGTGATTAAAGGTAAGAGAATCAGAGCTCTGTGCTATATAGGGTTATATGAAAAGGAGAGAACTGGGGTCTGTGATAATATAGGGTTTATAAGTTGATAGAGTATGAGAAGCTGAGTCTCTGTGAAAATAGGGTTATAAGAGTATAGGGAGAAGAGCTGAGCTCTGGGATATATAGGAGTAAATATAATAGATGAGAGAAGCTGAGCTCGTGAAATATAGGTTTATTTGATAAGGAGAGAAGCTGACATCTGTGATATATTAGGGTTTATATGATATAGGAAGAAGGCTGACCTCTTGATAAATAGGGTTATAGATAGACGGAGTAGCAAGCTACCTCTGTGATATATAGGGTTTAATGAAAGAGGAGAGAAGCTGAGCTCTGTGATATGTAAGGGTAATGAAATGAGGAGAGAAGCAGAGCTCTGTATAGAAATATAGGGTTATATGATAAGAGTAGGAGAAGCTGGGTCTGTGATATATAGTGTTATATAGATAGAGGAGAAAGCTTAGCTCTCTGATATAAGGGTTAATATGATATGAGAGAGAACTGGGGTCCTGTGAATATATAGGGTTTAAGAGATAGAGGAGAGAAGCTGAGCTCGTGATATATTGTGTTATATGATATAGAGTGAGAGGAGCATAGCTCTGTGATATATATTGTTATATTATAGGAGAGAAGCTGAGCTCCTGTGATATATAGGTTATAGATAGAGAGAGAAGCTGAGCTCTGGAAATCTAGGGTTATTAATGATAGAGGAGAGAAGCTGAGCTCTGTGAATATATAGGGTTATATGATAGAGGAGAGAAGCGAAAGCACTAGTGAAATATAGTTTATATGCTAGAGTAGAGAAGCTGAGCTCTGTGATATATAGGGTTTAATATGATAGATTTAGAGGAAGCTGGTACTCATGTATATATAGGGTTATATGATAGAGGAGAGGAAAGCTGAGTTTCTGTGATATATATGTGGGTTACTATGATAGAGGAAGAGGAGCTGAGCTCTGTGAGTTTTATAGGTTAAAGATAGAGAAGAGGAGCTGAGCTTCTGTATAATATAGGGATATATGATAAGGAGAGAAGCTGACCTCTGTGATATATAGGGTAAATGATAGAGGAGAGAAGCGTACCTCTGAGATATATAGGTTATACTGATAGAGGAGAGAACTGAGCTCTGTGTATAAAGGGTTTATATGTATATAGGAAGAAGCTGGGGTCTGTGATATAACTGGTTAATATTAAAGATGAAGAGAAGCTGGAGCACATTGAAATATAGGGTTAATGATCAGAGGATATAGCTGCGCTCAGTGAATTATTAGGGTTAACTGATAGATGGAGAGGAGCTGAGCTCTGTGATATAAAGGTTAGTATCATAGATGAGAGAAGCTGACCTCAGTGATATATAAGTGGTTTATATGATAGAGAGAGAAGCTACCTCTGTGATAGTATAAGGGTTTATATGATAACGAGAGAAGCTGACCCTCTGTGATATATAGGGTTATATGAATAAGGAGAGAAGTCTTGAGCTCAGTGAAGTAGGGTTATATGATAGAAGGAGAGAAGCTTGAGCTCTGTGGATATAATAGGGTTTCCTATGATAGATGAGAGAAGCCTGAGCACTGTGATATAAAGTGCGTTATATGATAGAGGAGAGGAGCTGAGCTCTGTGATAAATAGTGTTATATATAGGAAGATAGAAGCAGAGCTCTGGGAAATATAGGGTAATATGATAGAGGAGAGAAAGCTGAGCTCTGTGATAAAATTGGTTATATGATAGAGGAGCGAACCTGGGGTCAGTGATAATAGGTTATATGATGAGAGAGAGAACTGTAGCATCTGTGATATATTGGGTTATATGATTAAGGAGATGAGCTGAGCTCTGTGATATATAGGTTTCAATGATAGAGGTAGAGAGCTGAGCTCTGTGATATATAGTGTTATATGATAGAGGAGAGAAGCTGAGCTCTGTGATATATAGGGTTCTAAAGAGAGGATAGAAGCAGAGCTCTGTGATTATATATTGTTGATATGGAGAGGAGAGAAGCTGAGCTCTGTAAATATAGGGTTATATGATGGAGGAAGGAGCTTGAGGCTCGTGATATAAGGGTTATATGAATAAGGATAGAAGCGGACCTCTTGATATAATATGGTTATATGATAGAGGAGAGAATCGGACTCTGTGGATATTAGGGTTAAATGATAGTACGAAGAGTAACTGACTCTATGTGATTATATAGGTTATATATAGAGGAGAGAAGCTGATCTTCTGTGATATATAGGGTTATATTATAAGGGAGGAGCTGAGCTCTTGTGATTATTTAAGGGTTATATGATAGAGGAGAGAAGCTGAGGCTCTGTGATATATAGGGTTTAAATGATAGAGGAGAGAAGCAGGGTCAGATGATATTTAATGGTTATATGATAGAGGAGAGTAGCTGAGCTCTGTGGATATATAAGGGTTATATGATAGAGAAGGAGCTGAGCTCAGTGATATATAGGGTTATAAGATAGAGGGAAGGAAGCTGAGCACTGTGAATATAGATGTTATAGGATCGAGTAGAGGAGCTGAGCACTGTGATTATATAGTAGAATATCTGATAGAATGGCGAGTAAGTGTAGCTCTGTGGGATAAATAGGGTTATATGAAGGAGAGTAGCTTCGACACTGAGATAAAAATTTGTTATAAAGAGAAGGTGAAGAGCTTGAGCTCTGTGAAATATAAGGGTTATATGAAGTAGAGAGGAGCTGAGCTCTGTGATATCTATTGTTATTATGAGATGAGAGAAGCTGACTCTGTGATATATAGAGTTTATTTGATGGAAGGAGAAAGGAGCTGAGCTCTGTTTATAAATAGAGTTATAAGAAAGAGGAGAGAAGCTGAGCTCTGTGATAATAGGGTTATATGATAGAGGGAGAGGATCTTAGCTCTGTGATATATAGGGTTTATATGATAGAGAGAGAAAGCAGAGCTCTGTGATATATAGGTTATATGATCGAGGGAGAGGAGATGAGCTCTGTGATATATTGGGTTAAATGATAGAGGAGAAGAAGCTGAGTCTGTGATATATATGGTTTTATATGATAGAGGATGATGAGCTGAGCTGTGTGATTTATAGGGTTAAATTGAAAGAGAAGCTGACTCTGTGTATATATATGGGGGTTTTGTTTTTCTTTTTTAATTAAACAAAAAAAATGAAATAGAGGGAGAGAGAGCTGAGCTCTGTGAAAATATAGGGATTATATGAAAGAGGGCGAGAAAGCTGAGCAATCTGTAGATATATATGGTTATATGATAGAGAGAGGAGCGAGCTCTGAGATATATAAAGTTTAATAGATAGAGGAAGAGAAGCTGGAGTTCTGTGATATATTTAGAGGGTTTAATATATATAGGAGTAGGAGCTGAGCTCTGTGATATTATAGGTATATATGATAGAAGGAGAGAAGCTGAGCTCTGTGATTATATATAGGGTATATGAAGAGAGGAGAGAAGCTGAGCTCTGTGAAAATAGGGTTATATGATAGAGGGAGAGAAGGCTTAGCTCTGTGATATATAGGGTTATATGATAGAGTAGAGACAGCTGAGTCTCTGTTGATATATAGGTTTATATGATAGAGGAGAGAACTGAGCTCTGTGATATATAGGTTAAATGATAGAGGGATTAGAGCTGAGCTCTGTGAAATATAGTGTTATTTGAATAGAGGAGAGACGCTGAGTTCAGTGATATATATGTTAATATGATAGCGAGGAAGAGGAGCTGAGCTCTGTGGATATATAGAGTAATATGATAGAGGGAGAGAAGCTGAGTTCAGTGATATATAGTGGTTATATATAGAGAGAGGAGCTGAGCTCGTGATATATAGGGTTATATGATAAGAGAGAAGCTGAGCTCTGAGATATTAGGGTTATATGATAAAGAGTAGAGAAGCTGAGCGCTCTGAAATATAGGGTTATATGATAGAGGAGAGAAGCTGAGCTCTGTGATAATAGGGTTAATGGATCGAGGAGAGGAGCTGATCTCCTGTGATATCTAGGTTATATATAGAGGAGAGGACAGAGCTCTGTGATATATAGGGTAAATATGATACAGGAGAGAAGCTGAGCTCTTTGATATATAGGGGTTTATATATAGAGGTGAGGAGGAAGCTGATCTCGTGATATATAGTTATATGATATAAGGAGAGGCGCTGAGCCTCCGTGTGAAATATAGGGTTAAATAAAGAGGAGAGGAGCTGAGCTCTGTGAAATATCAGGTTATATGATAAAGGATGTTGGAGCTCTGTGAAATAAAGGTTATATATGATCATGAGGAGAAAGCTGAGCACTGTGATATATAGGGTTATATGATAGAGAGAGGAGCTGAGCTCTTGTGATAAAATAGGGTTATATGATAAGAGGAGAGAAAGCTGAGCACTGTGAAATATAGGGAGTATATGAAAAGGAGAGGAGCTGAGCTCTGTGAAATAGGGTTATATATAGAAGAGAGTTGAGCAGAGCTCTGTGATATATAGGGGTAAATATGATAGAGTAGAGAAGCTGAGCTCTGTGAATATATAGGGTTATATATAAGATGGAGAACAGACTCTGTGAAATATAGTGTTATATGATGAGAGAGGATCTGAGCTCTGAGACTAAATAGGGTTAAATGATAGAGGAGAGAGCTGACTTCTGTGATAAAAAAGGTTTATATGATAATGTAGAGGAGCTGAGCTCTGTGATATATAGGGTATATATGAATGGAGGAGAGGATGAGCACTGTGATAATAGGGTTTATGCTACGAGAGGAGCATGAGCTCTGTGAAATATATTAGGATATATGGATCGGAGGAGAGAGCCTGAGCTCTGTGATATATATGGGATATAAGATAGAGGTAGAGAGCTGAGCTTCTGTGATATATAGGTTGTATTTGGTATAGGAGAGGCACTGAGCTCTGTGATATATAGGGTTATTTGGTAGAGGAGAAGCACTTAGCTCCTAGTGATATATAGGTTTTATAGGATAGAGGAAGGCAGCTGAGCTCTGTGGATAATAGGTAATTTGGTAGAGGATGAGCAGCTGGCGCGAGTTCTCAATGGTAAGTAAATTGTTATAACGTGTGGACAATAATAGATCTCGTTTTACACCGGCCATGACAACCCATTGAAACCCCTGCGGCGATCATTGTGGCCAGGGAGGGTGAATCAGGGTTCGTGTACGGGGCACATCAGCATTTTTCAGTCCCTTAGATGCCATGATCATATAGGCTGGGATTAGATTTATCTCCAATCCCGTGCACTAGCATCAGATCCCAGCTGCTGCTTATGGAGCAAAGCTCCTTCCCAACATCGTGATGTAAATGGAAGGCAAAAGTCAGAAAAAGGTTAAAGGTCTCTAAACAAAATGTATAGATACATTATAGAAAAGTGATTATCTAATGCAAATTGATTGTAGGATTCACATATTATTAAAAAGACCTATGAAAGTGCAAATCATAGATGAATTAATGTAGCCGACTAGATATGCTTCCTAAGATTTCCAAGACATTGGCTATAATTAGAGATGGGCGAATTTCCCGACAAAAAATAACTTCGTTCCGAATTACTTTGGGACGAATCGCATTAAAAAGCAGCTATTTCCAGGCTGCACAGACCCAAGGGTGCTTGTAGAACGTTTGTGCCATGCTGTAAATAATGCAGAGGGAGCTAGGTTGGTCTTCATACAATGTTGTGTTTTAGTATGACACACATATGACTGCCGCCTTGCGTCTTAAAACGCTTACACAATAAAATTCTCCCTGGGCACTTAAGAGGCAAAACTGACCAAAAAACTCAAGCGGAATGTAGCCTGATAAAAGTCAATGGCAGCGCCAGCTGAAAAAAACAATCTGAGTGCTCAGTGTGGCGAACATTAGTGACAGAGTGTTGAGTGACGGCGTGCAAGCCACAGCAGCATGCATTCAGTCAGTGGCACGATGACATTCAGGAGAGTTCAAAAACATGGAGTAGCGCCACAGAGTGGCACAATGACACAGTGGGAGAGGCATGGCAAGCAAGCAGAATTATGTTCAGGCAGCTGGCACAATTGACATCGGGAGGTGGCAAAAACAGGAGTAGCCACATAGTGGCTACAATGACAGAGAGTGCAGGTCAAGGCAGCAGTCAGCATCGAGGTCATAGAGTGGCACAATGAACATTCTGGAGGTGTCAAATAACAGAGTAGGCCACAGAGTCACAATGACTGAGAGCGGAGGTGACGGCAAGCATCCACACCAGCACAGCAATGAGGTCAGACAGTGGCACAAATACATTATGGAGGTAGCTAAAACAGGAATATGCCAACAGAGTGGCACGCAATGACTGAGAGCGGAGTGACGGCGGCAGTAGCACGCAGCAGAGAGGTCAGAGATTGGCAACAATGCCATTCTGGAGGGTGGCAAAACAAGAGAAGCCACAGAATGCACAATGACATGATTTGGAGGTGACGGCGGCAGCCAAGCAGCATGAGGTCAGAGAGTTGCACAATGACAATCTGGAGTTGGCAAAACAGGAAACGGCCACAGAGTGGGCACAAAGACACAGAGTTGGAGGGCACGGCAGCAGCAGCATGAGGTCAGAGATGGCACAATGACATTCAGGAGTAGTCAAAAACAGTAGGTAGGCCACAGGTGGCACAATGACACAGTTTGAGGGCACGGCATGCAGCAGTCATTAGGTCAGAACAGTGCACAATGATATCTGGAGGTAGCAACAACAGAAGTAGGCCCACAGAGTGGCACAATGACACAGTGTGGGGTGAGGAGGCAGACACACAGCGAGCATCAGCATGAGTGTCAACAGTGCACAATCACATTCTGGAGTGGCAAAAACAGTTAGTAGGCCTACAGAGTGGCACAATGACGCAGTTTAGTAGTCACGGCAGCAGCCACAGCAGCATGATGTTCCGAGAGTGGCACAATGTACAGTCTGGATGTGGCAAAACAGGAAAAGGCCACAGTAAACATAAAACCAGGACACTGATAGAATCTGAACTGGCCTGCGCGTTGCGTGTTTTGTGCACTTCTTATCTGATGACAGGGACAAGAATGGAAGCGTTGCAAGGGGCTGGGAGAAAAGTGCATGTTCATGAAGGCTGTCTGCTGTTAAGAATCCCACTGTTGTAATGTTAATTATTTGAGTAAACCGTTGCAACCTCCTGCTATCTCGCATCTCAGCTCACCCCACCCTTCCCCGTGACTCAGCATGCTTTGTTTATCGTCTCTCCTGAGCAGATAATAAGTAAGGAACTCACTTCGTGACAAAACCCCTTTACGATCTAAAGTAGTGTGCGGCTAGGTCAGCTGACATGCAGGAATCCTGAGCAGTTGCTCCAAACACACAACAGAAGACTGACATAACACAGAAGCTCCTGCTGACTTAATAAGCAGGACATGGAGAAATAGCAGGAAAGTCCCTGCCATTTGTGACCCATACATCTGAATGGGGTGAACAAAAATCCATGCACGTACTGCAAAAACAACACTATCCACATGTATAGAACAGGTTTTCAGCCCCCAAAAATTTTGCAACAAATTTGCTACGTGTTTCCACATGGACTATAGATTCTTTTGATTTTACAAAAAAACATAATAAATATTACTACAAGTTTAAACATTTTGGAAAGTGTGTGATCAGTTCGGAATGTGCAAGACAATATCAAAGTGTATACATAGGTGAAACCTACAATCTGTAGTAAAAAGGTAATTGACTGTTATATAAACAATAATCCACTTTATTCGTCTTCGTTTAACTCCTCACATACCTTGAAAGTTCCCCTTCAAAGTCGGGGAACGCAAACTTCTATAAATATTGTTTTTCTAATAATTTCATTGTGTTTTCCCTACTGACGGATTCTCAGAGCTGAACCCACCACTTCTCTGTTCGGTATACCACATGTATGCATTTGTTCCTAAATATGCAAATAACAGTAAATTTTTCCATGTAAAAGATGATTCTGTATAGAATTAAACTACAAAAGGGTTTGGTAAACAGTTAAATGAACAACTTATACTTTTGCCTGCTTTCACTACAGTTGATGAGAGCATATAATGTAGATAGTTTGCATAATACATAGTTACACAGCTTGAAATAGATACGTCCTTCATGTTCAGCCTTTCTTGGCTCAGTTATACCTCATTCAGTGCTAATGTATTTAATCCCTTAGCGACATTTGACATAAACTTGTGTCATAATGCCAGTAAGGGAGTATGGAGTGGGCTCACTCGCTCAGGCTGCGGGTACCCGCTGATTGCACTGGGGAACACTCATATAAGGTGCCCCCCTCAAAATCTTGAGCCATATTATGATTATAGTTTGGAGGCATTGATACTGTAAAATGGCCCCTTTCTTCCCCTAACAGCTCTAGTTTTGGAGATGGCCGGCATTGCCACCCTACCAAGTTAATCTGCTGCTGAAAGTATTGGTCAATCAATATTGTACTAAGAAATGTGGTAATTTCATGTGAAACAGAAAAGCATACAATTTTGAGAACATTTAAAGAGCAACTGGGAAAAATTAACAGTGCAGCTAATTGCTTGAGAAGCAGCTCAGCAACACACCCACAAACAGGGAAACAATTAATATAAAAAACTGCACATTAGTTTAGTGGCCTGTACACACCAGCAATGCAAAAAGTCACAGTATATATGCATGTGGAGATTGCACAAATGTAAATATACCTATAAACACAACGCACCACATGCCCTCAGTGCAATGAGGAGGTGTGTCTGCTGTGTTATATGTTTATATTGTGCAATCTCCCCATGCATTATACTGTGGCTTTTCTGCATGCTGCAGTTTTTTGCAGTTGCAGTTTTTTTATCATCTAATTGTTTGCCTAGCAGTGGGATATGTGAGCTGCTTTTCAGCAATTAGCTGCACCTGTTAATTTTTCCCAGGTAGCATATAGTCCATAGAGCCAGCTACTGGGTTCAGACTATTCCAGCCATTGAGCTGTGAATATGCCCCAACAATTGCAGTGTTTTTTTGAGTCAGTAATGTCCCATTTTTTGTATGTGTTTTTTCTGTAAACATTTAAAGAGCACAAGCAAACAAAAACATCTATGTGCTGAGCAAATCCAATTCTATTCACTTACACTATATACTGTATTTATACAAAAGTTGATCACAAGAACAATGTAGAATCATCTAATCAAGATCTCAGAGCTGTTAGAACAAAATGGATGGGATTTTTGGACTGAGCAGGACTCAAATACCCAGAATAAGGTCACAATTACTAGGCACCAGAACTATATTCTATGGTACGGTTAATGCACCATTAAAAAGAACATCATGTCCCACAAAAAAAAAGCCCTCATATGTTTCTGTAGATAGAAAGATAAAAAAGTTATGACTTTTGGAAGGCGAGGAGGAAAAAAATAAAGTGCCACCATATCATGACCACGCGGCAGGAAGGGTTAAAAAAATCGATGCCACCTGAAAACTTCTATTTTCTCAAACAACATCACCACTCCATGGGATATCTCGTATTGCAGCTTAGTCCTGTTTATTTGATGGAAGTGATCTTTGGAGATGGCTATGCACCTGTGTGGGGAGGTTTTTGGGTACAAGCAGGATTTCCTTTGTGTTACCATAAAATAATTTTGACATGGATAACAGAACTTTGTATTATGATCCTAGTACTACTATTGATAATAAGGCACAGAGTGAGACATTTTGGAGAAACAGCCCATAACCACTCAAACAACTAGTTGGCAGGTTTAAAGGGGTTGTCTCGCTACAAAGAATAGCTTTCAAATTGTAGGGAACACAAATAAAGACTTTCCAATATTAATTGCCTTTGTCCTCTGTTTCCTAAGGAGATGCAAGAGAATATTATGACCTCCTGGCTGATCAGTTTCCCTCATAACCAACCTGTAAACAATTCTCTTCTCCCCCTGCGTTTGTTTCAATAGAGATAACAGTGAATGAGGTACCATCACACAGGTCACAGCATTAGTCCTGAGCTGCTCAGCATTAAAAAGCTTGATTTTATGTAAAATAAAAGAACTGTAATTAGGGCTTTTGTTTTGGGGATCAGATAAGAAGTGCTCGTATAGTAGTTTGAGAAGCTAATCTGATCTACTTAGCATCTGAAAGCACAGCACAGCATGGAGCTGTACAAGCAGGAGCTGTATGCAATGAGTCAGTCCTGACCCATGAAGTGACTGAGTATTTCAATTATCATGCATTCTCTGAAAACTGAGGGAGGAAACAACTCCTTTAAGTGAGATTCTTGATGTGGGCCACAAGTGATTGCAAGAAAGAACAAAGGCCAAAGTATGAAACCTGTCCTAGAGCCTTAAATACCTCCTTTGTTGGCCAAAGCACCAATCAGAAGCGTCCCTATAATTTTTCCAGAGCACTATATGAGTGAAAGGGCGCTCAAATTGTTGCCTATAGGACAACAAAGTGAATTATTAGTTACCTAGAACAGTTTTACATACAGTGTCCCTAAAGTCCTTTAATGGCACAAGTGGCACAAGAAAGTCTTGGATAAGATTAGATCACCAATAATAATGAGATATTAGAGGTAATGACTTTTGGATTCCAGGATGACCGGCCTGCATAGAAGAATGTCCCCATTTCAAGATTTTTAAGCGCAAGGCAGGACATACTAAAGTCTTCCCCAGTGGAACATGCTGGAGCTCAATGGGAGCCGCAGAATTCAGATGTTCAGGAGGCACGATGTGCTGAGGAGCAGGGTCAAGACCTACTGTATCCGAAGCACGAGAGAGAGAGCATCAGCCTTGACATTCTTTCCGCCGGTCTCAAATGTAGCGAGAAATTGAAAAAATGAGAAAAAGAGAAAATGAGAGAAAAAAATAAACCATCTTGCTTGCCGTGGATTCAAGTGCTGTGCTGTCTGTAGATACAGGAGGTTCTTATGATCAGTGTAGATATCGTTTGGGTGGTGAGCCTCTTCCAGCAAATGTCACCATTCTTCCAGGGAAAAATTAATGGCCACGAACTCGCGGTCCTCAATGATATAACAGCAGGAGAAAATGTCTTCGAAAAGAAGGCGCAGATGATGTCTTTGCACTTGGACAATTTTTGTGTTAGAACCGTCCCAGCCCCCACACATGAGGCTTCTACTTCAAGGAAGAAAGGCTTTTCCGGATGTGGATGAGACAAGATTGTTGCAGAGTCAAAGGTACATTAATTTAAATTCTCCCCAGTTGAGCCTATGCCAGAAAAGTGACAAGGGCCTGGTTGTTCCACTCGAGGTCTGAGGAGAATGTATGGAATTGCACCGTGTATTGCCCCACCGTGGAGCCACCCTGATTTAGGCAGATCAGAGCAGCTGCAGCAGTAAGTGGGATGTCCTGATTCCTTGAAAATATTGTGGAATGACTGCAGAAACATTTGAATGTTCACTGTCACGGGATCCTCCCGGTCCCAGAGGGCAATAGCCTAGGCTAAGGCTTTGGCAGACAGGAGGCTCACGACAAACGCCAACTTGGCATGCTCAGAAGGAAACTGGTGGGCCATCATCTCCTAGTGGATGGAGCATTGACTGATGAAGCCCCTGCATGTTTTTGTGTTCCTGTCATAGCATGGAAGGAGGGACAAGTGCAAGGTAGGACCAACCGCAGTAACAGGAACCATTGCAGATGGACTTGCCATAGATGGTGATGCGACATAGATGCGGCAAGACAGCAGCTTGGTTCTTTATCAGAGGTGAACAAGTTGTCAATACCTTGGCATGTCGGGAAACAGCATCTCTAAAATCCGGTAAGGTTACCATGGCGGAAGAACCGATTGTCAGATTGTACGCTCACAAGCGGAAGTGGAATCTCTTGTTCCCACCCCGGCGTGTGTGTCCAAACACGTCAGGAAGCAGAATCTAAGTAGCCTACCAGTTTTCACTAGAGCCCGCTGAAAGGAAGGTTGAGCTTGCTGCGACAAGAGACTACCAAGTTGTTACCTCTGACGTAACGGTGGCGGCAAGGGTGCAGTATCGATAGACAGAGGCATATTCGGGGACAGGCAGGAAAGGTCCAGGGGTGCCCCCAGATAAACGGTGGTCAGAAACGAAAGCAAAAAGTACTGGTACATGTGAATATTCAGGATAATGTTAAAGATTTCCTCAGGAAGAAGCACGTAGAAAAAACACAGCAATGATCTGGCAGGGAGTGAAGGAGGAGCTAATTATTGGTGCACTAGCCCTTTAAATCTTACAGTATGTTCACACAAAGTATTGCACCGCATACTTCTGCACGTCGCAATACACCGGGTGTTTTAGAAGTATGCACTGGCCAGCGCGTACTCCTAAAACACTCTGGCCCGCCCCCATGCCATTTCTTTCTCCTGTGTTGGGCAAAATGGCAGGAAATGATAGCTCTCAACAAAAGCTATGAATTACCGTAATTGCCGGGCATAATTTGGGCGTATTGCAGTGCAATTACGTGTCAAATTAATGCCCACAAAGGTGCCATGTGAACATACCCTTACAGGGACGGCACACACGCCCTAGGGAGTGGGTATGCATGTCGGCAAACAAGAGGAGGAGGCAGAAAGGCAAGAGCGGGGGTTGTGTATCAAGTGGTAGGGAGTGGAAAGGTAAGAACATGTCCGTGGCCAGTGTATGAGCCACAACACGCTCTGTGACAACCAGTAGGCATATCACAATACCTCTGCCTGGCACACAAGAGGGTCAGAGCTACCACACCCATTTGACCCTGAATTTTAGCTTCTCTTCCGGGACATAAAAAAAATTGACCCCTTGAAGTGAATTGATATCTTTTTGGGATACTAAAGAGTAGTATTGCTCAAATATCTCTCTGTTTGATTTGAGAGCACCTTTGCCAAATTCGTGAAAAAATTTAGATTGGGGTCGTCCTGAACTCGAATTCCTATTAAAGTATAAGGATAAAATATTCTGCTTTTTTTTTTTTTTTTTAAATCTAGGACCATGAATGGGTGCATAACTGTGGGCACCATCAGGAACGGTTTAGGGATAATTTAACCCTAACCCAGGTGTAAGAGACAGAGTTGGAGTAACTCTAACCTTAACCCTGGGGTTCCCCAGATGTTGCCCATATGCTCCCAGATGTTGCATAGATGTCTTCCACATGTCCCCTAAGGTTAGGGTTGAATTAAAAATTAAGTTAAAATTTCGGCAAAATTTTAATAGAACAGGATTGACACGAATTTCCGAAATTTGTCTTTGACCTGTATCTGAAAAGCAGCACTATGAAGCAGCAAATGGCTAAAACTGGCCCACAGTTCGCAAATGGTAATGTCAATGGTCAGACTCATGAAATTTCATAATCATAGTCAAATGTGAAAAACCCACTTAGTAATGTTTGCTAGTACAGTTATTTTGTGTATTTACAAAGGAAGTTAAATAGCCAAATAATTGTCTGTAGCTCTAGAACGTAGTTTTCACTACTTCAAGCACACTTACTTCCTTTCTTCCCTAGAGCAGAGTGTTTCCCTTTATTGGCTAATAAACTTAATAGTAGAGGAGTAGCCTTTACATTTCGTAACATTCTTTACATTTCGCACTAAACTGTTAATCTCTTTGATCTTTTAAAATGGCTTCAGGAAAGAAAGACACTTTTCACTGATTCCAACAGTTCCATTCAGAGAATACAGACTGTTCTCAACAATCTATTGTCCTGCTGGATGTAGGTCTGTGCTCTGATTGTAGTTGTAGGGACTTTTTATTGCTAGTATGACCTGGGGCAAATAATCATGATGATTTATTCCTTTATCTAAAAACCGTGGCTTGTTACACTAGGCAACCTGGACAATTGTCCTTTAAAGACATGTTCCTACCATATATTTTGAAGGCATTTCAATAGGATATGACATGATTTCTATTAGGTGAAGATCCCAGAGGTGGGACCTGCACCTACCTCGTGAACGGGTCCCTGAGTGTCAGCTCAGAATAGAGAGCTGGCCCAGCTTGCACACGACTCCATGTTCTGTTCTATGGAAGTTCAGAGAACAGCTGAACACTGTGCTCACCTGTACTCAGAACTCCCATAGAGAAAAAATTGAGAGTTGTATGCAAATGCAACCTGCTCTCCATTCTGAGCTGACACTTTTAGGGGCCTGTTTCCAAGATAGGTGCCATCAAATTCTGTGGTGGGAACATCCCTTTAAAGAGGATCGTTCACCTCCAGGGAAACCTCATGAAATAACAGGAGACTAAAATACAAATACTTCCTTAAATATGCTTCAGTAGGAAAATCAAAGCATTTCACCTGTAATTCACTTTTTTTAACAAAAGCACCGGCCCTTTAATACAGGACTGAAGTTGGGCCAAGTCAGCATCTGACAGCTTGATGGATCACTATGTTGATAACTGTGCAACTAACTGCTTCTGAGCTGGAAGAGTCCATTGTGAAGAAGTGAGCCTGGAATCATGTGTACAATAGCAGCAGTATAATATAGATGCCTGTGTGCTATGGAGGAGGAGACTGAAGCAACAGGTAAACCCTGTCCTTATGTCCTTAGTGTGCAGTACCTGCAGTGTATGTATAGTGAGAGACTTGGATTAACCCTGTACAAGCAGCTATGACCTTAGCAACCCCTGCGCAGTTGGTATCTCCCACAGAAGGAAATCTACTAGATAAGGATATCTGACTTACAAAGTGAAAGTAAAACCTGTTTTCCTGTAATACTGAGGGAAATCCTCTGATTTGCTAATGACATGTATTAGAGAAAAGTCTTATAATTTCATGTCATATACATTTTTGTATATTTGTGTGTAGGTGATAGGTAATCTTTAAGTTCTCTGCTGCATCTGTGACACCTATGACACCCATTTGGCAGTGGACATGATTCTAATGTTTGGTGCCCAGACTAGAAAAACTCTATTGTTAGTAGATCATCTTGTGTATAAAACGGTGGCGAAAGTCACTGCGCTCTGACAGCACAGATGACAATTTTAATGACTGTAAAGCAATTAACCAGTTCATATCAAAAGTGAATATTGAGTTCCTTATGCCCCGTAGAATAAAAAATCCTATGCCTACTCCTGCAGTACTCCGGTCCTGCGCTGGGCCTCTCTGGTCTTCTGTTTATTATGTCCTTCTTCTCCTATGTCACCGCTGCAGCCCCTCTCGATCGGTCATGTGCCTCTCATTTACATCACCCTTCAGAAGTAAACAGCTCTAAACAGTGATGGAACCAGAAGCATATGGCTGCTGAGCAGGGGCTCAATGGTTGGACAAAAAAACATTCCCAGTAGGAGGCAATAAAAGCCCCAGTGCCACATGAGAGGAATTGCACAGGTGCAGATTACTGATGTACAAACACTCCTATCTATGAGGGGGGCAATTGTTTAGAAAAAAACAGAAGATTGGATAAGAACCAGATCATACCAGTATGCAGAAAACCCACAATAAAATACAGGGGAGATTGCTCAAGGGCAAAACTCCTAATAAGTAACCACTCACATGTCTACTATCCATGAGGGGGATGATTGCTAGCATAACAATTGCACATAGATAAGGCTTATATAGGAGCCAGTTGTATTGTTACATGTGGTTCATCATGCTGGCTTACAACCAATTGATAACACCCATTCAATTCAATTGCGGGGGTTGCCTAGCATATTCAAAGTGCCCAACAAACAAATACTGACATGCCCCTGTTCCCCTGTATTACAGGGCAAAATTGCGTACTGAAAAATAATAAACAGGAGGTAGGAGTTGATATTTTGGCAAAGCTTGCAGTTTTAAGGTGCATTAAAGGGAATGTTTCGCTTCATCAGTTCGGCTGTTTTCTTGTAGCTTCTTTTTCTCAGTTCCTGAAATCCAGGGGCGTTTCTTCCCCTCCCAGCTGGGTGTTTCTTAACTTAAGGGGGATGACATCATCTCCCCTTCACTATTCGTGCTTGCTCCCGAGTCAGTGTGCTCTTCCCCCCGTCTGAGTCCACATGTCACTGTGTTGTTCCTCTCCCTATGCAGTCTTATTTTGTAAGAGCTGTTTACATAGCACAGCCCTGCATTCAGTCTAGACAGTCTTCTATGAACTCAGAGCACTGATCTCTTCTCCCTCACAGCTGGAGGTTTGTTACAGTTGAACCCAAAACACTGCCAAAACAGAACAACAACCAAAACCAACCTATCCTCATTAAAAAGAACAAAATTTATTGAAAAAGAATAACATAAAAAAATATATATATATATATTAAACAAAATGACATAAACAATATACAGCTAAAAAGGTGACATGCTATGGAAGACAAAACTATCAACCGGGTACCCACATGCTAAAAAATAATGATGAATGTAGCCAGCTCGTTCCACCATGCTCAGTGCTCGGATACCTGCATAAGCTAGCAGGTGTATACAGAGAATGCTTGAAACGAAAATCCAGCACGAGGTTCAGCTGTCAGGGGCGTAGTTTTAGGGGGTGCAGCGGTAGCAGCTGCTACGGGGCCTTGCATCCTGAGGGGGCACAAAAGCCCCTTTTACACATAAGAAGACACCGGTATTGGAAATGTTACATGGCAACGGGGGAGGGGAGGAGGGCATTTCACTTTTTGAACCAGGGCCCAAGAATTTGAACTTAAGCTTCTGCAGACTGGACTAGATTAGACTGTAGCACCATTGGTGGCAGCAAGAACATGCCAATGGGGAACATGGGGGTTCCGGTTCGACAAGATGAGGCAGCAGTACCATTGGGAAACATCGCCAATGGGAAACATCGAGGTTCAGGATAACAGGACTTGGTACATTTGGTACATGTGGAGGCGTTTAAAAAATAAACATTTGGAGGGCTATAAGGAAGAGGAGTGAGAGGTGTATGCAGTGCACATCAAGATCATACAGATGTATATTTCAAAATAAATTCAGCCGTAAGACTTGTATTTACTGCTGTTTGCAGCAGGCAAATACAATTTGTAGAAGCAGCAGGCACAGGAACTACAGACATAAGATGCAGTGTAGTTTAAGTATGTATTTCACATTATCAAGAAGACGTGCTACAGTTTACTAATCAGTGACATCGGCAACCAGGGCAACAAAATCGTCAGAGTTCCACACTTTATTCATTTTTATAAATGTCAAATGATCCACATTGTCTGGGGAAAGATGGATATATTTGTCAGTTATCACCCCGCCAGCTGTGCTGAATGTGCATTCCGAGATAACGCTGGCTGCCGGACAGGATAAAACCTCTATGGTGTGTCGAGCAAGCTCAGACCAATCACCCAGAAGTTGAATGGGTCCAGACTAAGTCCAAAAACAACAGTGTTGAGCCGCAAGTAGTCATGGACCATAAGGCGGTCTGTGTGTCTGAATGCTGCCCTGCCTTGCAGGCATTGGTGAGGTGGTAAAAAACGATTGCCAAATGTCACACTGTCTGCTGCGGCTATTTGCCAATCTACTGCTGCCGCATTGCTGACATTGTTCCACTGTAACATTAAAATGTGAAGACTCAAAACATATCTCGAGTTGGTCAATGAGCACTGTCTCAGAATCTTGCATTATCCTGTCAATTTCTGTGAGTGTTAGGAAATTGCTCACTTTTGTCTTGTAACGTGGATCAAGGAGGGTGGCCACCCAGTAATCACTGTTCATTTTTATTGCCTTGATGCGTGGATCATGTTGCAGGTAATGTAGCATCCAAGCACTCATGTGTGAGATGCTGCCGGGATCTCCCAAGCCTCGGGGTCGAGGGGCACTGACTTGATCTTCCTCCTCCTCCTCCTGTAATCTGTGCCAACCTCTTACCACTGAAGGGTAATCAGTACCAGTGGTGTCCACCTCTGCCTCCTCATCCTCCTCCACTTCCTCATCCTGACCGTCACCAGAGCCCTGGCTAGCCTCATGCGCTCTACTCTGTGAGCTGAACTGCCATCCTGCACGCACCCTCGACCTAGAACCACCACCTAAAGAAGACCTATACAACAGTCGGGCCTTCGACATCCTCCGGTGAGTAAGGCTCTGTGTCCACCTCCTCCTCCATCACTCCTGGGACCTGCTGCCACAGAGTGCCTAATGCTTGTTCCAGTAAAAATATAACCAGAACAGTCATGCTGACAAGGGCATCATCCCAGTTGACCATTCTGGTGGCTTCTTCAAAACTGCCAAGTATGGTGCAGAGATCCTTCACCTGTCTCCACTCTCTATGGGTCAACACCCTGAGTTCTGCACCACTGCTAGTCAGTCCATGCGACGTTTCATACTGCATAATGGCATTATACTGCTGCCACAATCACTGGAGCATGTGGAGGGTGGAATTCCAGCGTGTTACCACATCACATATCAGACAGTTGACAGGGAGGCCCAGATAACGCTGCAACGCTGCCAGTCATGCCGAAGCAGGGTGTGAACACTGGAAGTGTGAGCTGAGACCTTGAGCCTTGCTCAGCAGACAGTCAAGACCCGGGCAGCGCTTGAGAAAGTTCTGCACAACCAGGTTCAGGACGTGTGCCAGGCAAGGGATGTGCGTAAGTCTACCGATCTTAAGGGCAGCAAGGAGATTGCTCCCGTTGTCGCACACCACCTTGCCTGGCACCAGGTTCTTGTCTCCAAGACAAATTAATTTGAGAATGGCCTGGTTTCTCTTGGCACGTGATGCTACCTGTCGAGGTTGGGGATTTGGACTCTGCACCACCCCAGCAGCGTTGAAGAGTGTCGGTCGAGACCCATCACCAGAGGCACTGTCATCCACCAAACTTACCCAGTGAGCAGTCAGTGATATGTAACGACCTTGACCGTGCTTACTAGTCCATGTGTCTGTAGTGAGATGGACTTTAGTGGACACAGATGCAGCCAACACGCTGGAGATCTTTTCTGCAATGTAGCGGGTCAGGGCAGGGACAGCTTTTCTGCCAAAGAAATGCCTGCTCGGCATCTGATATTAGGGGTATGCCATGGGGCGGAACCCATCTGTGCCCCCCAGGCGGAAAGGCAACATTTCCAAGGCCAACAGCCTAGTTATGTCAACATTCAGGCTTTTGGGGTAAAATCGTTTCTTCTGCTCTCATATCACATACACAGAAGGCTGGCTGCCGGACTGTCTGCTGTACGGTGTGCAGGTCCTACATGTGGAAGGGGAATGTGTAGGCTGTGTTGATGGTGGTGGGAATCGGTTGACAGCATCTGGGACTAGGGATGGTGAGTGCTCTGCTCCTCTGGCAGCAGAAGACTGCTTGGGCTTGGAAGTGGCCGAGGAGGAGGAGACAGAAGATGTCACGGTGGTTGGAAGGACCTGTGTGGCCTTTTTTCTCCAAGCGACTATTCCACAGCAATTCATGCTTTCGGTGCTTGGCCATGCTTGTGGTGCTTAAACTCTTTTCATTCTTTCTTCTACTGACGCATTGATGACAAATAAGGAATATGACATCGGCGAATCTGAGGCTTGATCATAAAAGGCCCAGATTTCACAGTTCCTGGACCTCTTTGACTGTGAAAACCTAGTACCGGTGTTCCCACTGCCACCACTGATCACGGCAGGTGGAGTAATGTCAGCGGACGTGTACAACTGCCCTCTCCCTTTCTGAGGCCGGACCTGCACTGACGCTACCCCATCCTCCTCCTCCACTGAAAATGCGCTCGCCAGCTGCTGCTCGAAAGACCACGTTGGATCCGCAATGTCATCATCACAGGTGACTTCCTCATAGTCTACATCCTTAACCCACGGACTAGAAGCCACAGGCACTGCGAGGCATTGCTGACTGCTCGGCATTTCTGCTGACGGACTAGCTTCCTTCTCCTCCTCTAAGGGCATCAGCAATTGGGTGTCAGAGCAGGCAAAAATCATCCTTTTTGGCCTTGTGATCTTTTCAAATGCCTTCTGACCCCAACCGCATTGTGTCATCAAAGAGCTCTTCAGAATATGGATTATTTGGAGTGTTGTGTATATTGGGGTATGACATTCAACTCATGTTTACTTCAGGTTGGGCTGATGATGATGATAATGGTGACATTTGTGACACCTCACTGTGCTCTGCACTGATTGGATGGCCCCCAAAAGTGCAGAAAGGCACTGAAAACTATTAAAATGGTGTATCAAATGCCTCTCAAACTCAACATTTACTCGAATAAACAGTAAAATGTTTGGTTCGAGTTCGAGAAATCCAGATGTTCGACTCGCACTTAACTTTTCTTGTATGGTTCGATCAACCATGAATACCAACATGTACTATGATGTACTGAAGCAGAGCATTATCCCTTTCCTTCTGGGCCACAGGGTAGTATTCCAACATAATAGTGACCTCAAACACCTCCAAGACAACCACTGCCTTGCTAAAGAAAATGAGGGTAAAGGTGCTGGACTGACCAAGCGTATCCAGACCTAAAACCTAAAGAGCATGAAGGTGGAGAAGGACAGAGTCTCTAACATCCACCAGCTCCGGGATGTCGTCATG
Source organism: Phyllomedusa bahiana (assembly GCA_025379985.1). Lineage (NCBI taxonomy): Eukaryota > Metazoa > Chordata > Amphibia > Anura > Hylidae > Phyllomedusa > Phyllomedusa bahiana. Next base: position 71,890 of record JAODAL010008640.1, on the reverse strand, counting down.
GAGGAGTGGAAGAGGATTCCAGTGGCTGCAACCTGTGAACCTCTAGTGAACTCCATGTCCAAGAGTGTTAAGCCAGTGCTGGAAAATAATGGGGACAACACAAAATATTGATACTTTGGGCCCAGCTTGTCCATTTTCACTTAGGGGTGTACTCACTTTTGTTGCCAGAAGTTTAGGTATTGATGGCTGTGTTGAGTTATTTTGAGAGCGCATCAAATTTACAGTTATACAAGCTGTACACTGACTACTTTATACTGTATCAAAGTGTCATATCTTCAATGGTGTCTCATGAAAGGATATAAAACAATATTTACAAAAATGTGAGGGGTGTACTCACTTTTGTGAGATATTGTAGGCCTCGTTCTACTTGCAGAAGACATTTTTCTCCATGCTTCATTGGAAATAAGATAAAATGAAAGAAAAAAGTAAAAATTCATCCCAACATGAAGTTTGCCAAATTTGTACTTTAGAGGAACAATGTTTGGGTATACAACGGATGTGGATTTTAGTTGTCTTAATGTTGGTTAGTTCAGTGGTTTTGTTTTCGTTTCCATGTCCTACACAAGTTTGGGTTGACGACACTCAGACGATTGCTCAATTCCTTAGAAACCAGAAAAATACAGATGAAAGAAAAAGCCTTTTTATCCTCTTAGATGTTTAGGGATTACTATATATTCAAGGATTGTTGTGATATTTTTTACATTATGTGCCACGGCTATATCTGCTAGTATAGTGTATCAGTGGCAATACTTGATGTTCTTGAGGACTCTCCTGTACCCAGGCTCAGATAGACCCACATTGGGACAAGGGGAAATCTCGGTGGCCACTTAAGCATTTTGGGCCCTAGGGAATGACTGGCATGGGGCTGTTTTGCAGAAAAAAATACAGGGAAAAATAGGCAGAAAATAATAGGAAGAGTGCAAGAGTCATATGCATTATATGTAGTCATGTACAGTAAATATACGGTGGGCCCCTAGATTTAAATTCACTGGTGGGCCTCAAGAATCAACTCCACTAGTGGGACCCAGGTATTGACTTCACTGGTGGGCCTCCAGAAATGACTCCACTAGTGGGCCTCAAGAATCAATTCCACTGGTGGCCTCAAAAATCCACTCCACTGGTGGGTTCCATGAATTGACTACATTGGTGGACCCAAACAATCCACTCCACTAGTGAGCTCCATGAATTGGCTCCACTGGTGGGCTCCAAGAATCGACTCCAGTGCTGGGCCTGAAGAATTGACTCCACTGGTAGGCCTGATGAATCTACTCCACTGGTGGGCCCAAGAAGTAACTCCACTGGTGGGCCTCAAGAATTAACTCCACTGGTAAACCCCAAGAATCACTTTCAATGGTAAATCCCAAGAATCATCTTCGCTGGTGGGCTCCAAGAATCAACTCCACTGGTGGGCCCCAAGAATCAACTCCGCTGGTGGGTCCCAATAATCAACTCCGCTGGTGGACCCAAGAATCAATTCTACTGGTAAACCCCAAGAATCAACTCCACTGGTAAATCCCAAAAAGCAACTTCGCTGATGGGCTCCAAGAATCAACTCCACTGGTGGGCCTCAAGAATCAACTCCACTGGTGGGCCCCAAGTATTGACTTCACTGGTGGGCCTCAAGAAATGATTCTACTAGTGGACCCCAAGAATCAACTCCACTGGTGGCCCCAAAAATCCACTCCACTGGTGGGTCCCAAGAATCGACTCCAATGGTGGACGCAAAGAATCCACTCCACTAGTAGGCTCCAAGAATCGGCTCCATTGGTGGGCTCCAAGAATCGACTCCAGTGGTGGGCCTGAAGAATCGACTCCACTGGTGGACCTCAAGAATCAACTCCACTGGTAGATCCCAAGAATCAACTCCATTGGTGGGCCCCCAGAATAAACTCTACTTTTGGACCCCCAGAATTAACTTCACTGGTGGGCCCCAAAAATCAACTCCACTGGTGAGCCCCAGGTACCCCAGTCTGACAATGCCTGTGCCATTATAAATGATCTCTTTTATTGGAAGTTTCTAGTGTTAATGTAGTGATATCAGTTTTATAATTAATATATGGGCTTACTGAATCATAATCACAATTATAGACGTTGCACTGTTGCTGCACAAGACACTGCATAGGGTGTTGATATCAGTTACTGCCTCTGCTATATGAGAAGCATTTGCAGGGAAGAGGAAGGGTGGCAATGTCTTTGTGGTTACCAGAGGACAGCTGAGTGTACCCCATTACACAGTTACAATCAGCAACAGTAACTAAGTATATAGCAGCACCATACAGTGACTAATACCAACATACAGTGAATGAATAATATTCTTATACAGTGGTTGAGTTAAAGCATCAATCAGATGATCTGTAGTGCACGGTAATGCGATGGACGATAAAGGACACAAATAAGTCCAAGTACTCCCAACTGCTCTCCTCTCTAAATGTATTTATTTAATCTCCTTTGATAGCTGGAGCAGGCCATCATATATTTTTCTTTATTTAGTCAATGGGCTTTCTGCATAAACATAGTGTAGCGCCTCACTCATGCTTGGACGTCCTCTTGGCCACACTTGACTTCTGGGATCTCCGTCTTTCGTAGGTGGAATGGCACGCTGACACCAGGCTTCTGTTTTAAACTGGCCTCAGCCAGCCTTATTGAGGCACAGAAGAAGCAAACAATACAAACAAAAACACCTCAGGCCCTCTGGCCACTGACTAAACACGTTAGTCCCTCTGTATACGTGGTCTGGACCTAGCGTCCAGTTCCACCAATGCACCTCAGAAGTCACCAAACGGTAAAGGCTTCCCTCAGCCTCTTGAGGGCCAGAGCTCTCTCCTCAGCTCTGCTGCTCCAACGTTCAGGTAGCAGACCACGCCCCCTGATTACCTGTAGCAGGAGGCCTTTAATAGATCTCCAGAGACCTACCAAAACCCTGACCTGAAATGCGAGGACAGCCACACATTCGACATTTTAGCTGTCCCGAAAGAGCCACCCCATAAATAGCTGCCTAGCAGCTATTCTAGCCGCTACTGTAAGTGTCAGTAATATATCATCACTCATGGAATATAGGTGGCTTTTCCCCACCAAGACCAGGTCCTCGGCGGCACCTCTGCAGCAGGTCTCCGGCTGTATACCCTCTAGTGGCAGGATCATGCGACTTCCAGTGGTCGCTCTGCCACAATAGTTACATATTTAGCATCCTTAGGTGGTTTTAAAAAAAAACCAAAAACACGTTCATTAACCCCTTAAGCACCAGACATGATAAGGCCCTAATAACCAGCTAAAATTTTTTGTTTTTGCCTCCCTCCATTTCAAGTCATAACTTTTTTTTATTTTTTCAATGACACACGAGGCCTTGTTTTATGCGGGAGAAGTTGTGTTTTTTGGAGAAGTGGTTTGAGTTTACATTTTATCAACTGCATCATTTTTTTACATGTTTTTGCAGCATGAACACAAATGTTTTTATGAAATTATTTCTTGCACCATTCACATGTCACACTAAATAACATGTTATGGTAGATTAATTCTACCTTATATGTGTAGGTTTGATTTTTGTGTGATGTATGCACAATCATTTTTTAATTAAATATTTATTTTTCATTTATTTATATTTTTCCACAGTTTTATAGTTTTTTTTTTCCACTTTTTTTTTAATCCCATGAAGGGATAACTATTGTACAATTTTTGTTGTACACTTAGTAATGTATTAGCATACTTCTGTATGGTAATACATTACACTCTGGGTAAGTATGTCACAAGCTGCTCTCAGGGCAACACACAGCGTGTCCTGACAGCAGGCTTACTATACAGACAGCCCTGGGGCTACTCTAGGTCCCCAGGGCTGACTGTAGAGACATTCCCCAGGCTCCATCGCTCACTGGGAGTCCCGATCACCCAGTGGAGCAGAGGAATGCTCTTTGATTATGCCACGGTCATAGACTGTGGCAATCAAAGAGATAAATGCCGGGGAGCGGAGGCTTCCTCCAGTCTCTGCCATTTACAGAGACAGGTCTAGGAACAGAGCTGTTAACTACAACACCATCTAAAGACGTCGCTGCGGACTAACAACCTGTACCGCCTCACATCTAAAGTCGGTGGCCTGTCGTTAAAGGGGTTCTGTCACCATGCTGTTTCACAGAATCATGGCCATCTTCAGGCTCACACTTCCTGGTCAGGTTGTGGGTGGTTCTATAGCAGCGATTTGCATATCAGGTCTGCTTTTTTCTGTTACAGTGACATGAGTATAATCTACAATGTAGTAAACAAGACTACAGAGCTCCAAAGCTTCCCTTTTAGTTAGGAAGTCTGTTGTTAGCTAAATTCACACATGGCAGATTGATTAAGGATTTTACCTGATGATCTGCCAGTTAAAATACACAGCAGGTACCATATATGTAGATAATATGTTCCCACACTGGTGTGTTTACTTGTAAGTTTTTAGCTAGTTTGTGTGTTGGATTTTCCAGTTTTGTCCCTTGGCTACATCTATCGCTTACGATTCTTCTAGGTCTGCCCTGACCTCCTGCTTGGGAATTCAACCACGATAGAACATTACCTTCCCTGAGCAATAGCTCTCAACCTGACTATGTTGATGGCTCAAAGTGCTGTACCTTTCCTGCATGTCAGCTGCCATTGCAAGTGACCTCATCAGGGGTTGCAGCCTGGGAGTTCCCTTGCAACGGAGTCCAAGACCCCTTGTGGGAGTCAAGGGCAAAGACCATGTGCTCCTCAGACTCCACTCCCTGTCGAGGTCCTACACCAAGACTCGTGATCGGCACAGAGGGTCCACCCTCGTCCTGTGACAACGAACCCTCTCTGCACAAACATTCTCCATTCCCACAATATCTAAAGGAAGTCATTCAAGAAGTAATTTATTGTCTCTGTGTCCCAGAACAGAGATGCTGTGAAAAGTAGAGCCCAGATAAGGCAAAAAGCAGTTTCACAGAACCCGTCTCCTTCCTGAGCGGTATGATGGCTGGACATTCCAATTTTGTTTGAACTTGTGTACAATTGTTTGTACAGATGAACAAGGCACCTTCAGGTATCTGGAAATTGCACCCAATGATGATCCAGATTTGTGCAAGTCCACAATTCTCGTCCTGATATCTTGGCTGATTTCTTTAGACTTTCCCATGATGTTATACACTGAAGCAGTGTGTTTCTGGTGTGCTTTAATATACATCCACAGATGTGTCTCTAATTAATTCAGAAGCTTCCAAAGACATGACATCATCATATGGGCTGTCCCATATTGTTTAAAGTCATAGTAATCCCAGTGTATGTAAACTTTTGACTTTGAAGAAAGTAATAAAAATGCCTTAGAAAATTCTCTCTCTCTCATTCTTCTGGCAATTGGCAAATATAAATAATTTTGGTTCCTAATTGACCTAAAACGGGGAAGGTTTATTCTGATTTCATGTCAGATAGTGAAAAAAACCTGCAGATGGGGCTTTTTATATAGTGGATGGAAACTTCTGGTTTCAACTGTATATAACTATTATTATACTATTATCTGTTCCCACAAGAATTTTGGAATTCTGGAATATGTTGTGATCATTTTTATAAATATTTGTATAATGTCTTGAACGTTTCTACTAAAGATTTATTTCCCCTTTTCTTTGATTAACCCCTTAAAGGGGTTTTGCCACCATCTAATGTTGATGTGGGATCCTCCAAAATGGCTATTTAATCACTTTTCTAAATATATGTCATTACAAAAAGTGAAGCCTGTGAGAGCTACAGCCTGACTAAGATGTCCTTAGTTTCCTGACAGTTTACATTAGACATCACAAGGAGCTGACAGGAGTTGCTTTGTTTGCACTTCTTATCTGATGGCAGGGAACATGAATGAGCTTTTTAGGGACTGGGGAGAAAGATCCTGTGTCTTTTGTATAGAGAATCCACTGGTTGTAATGTAATTATGTGAGTAAACATGCAGAACACTCCCTGGCACACTGCTCAGCCCTCCTACGTCTCCCCCTGCAGCCGTTCATTTGTAAAGGAATGAAAGAAGGCTGCCTGCTGAGCTTATCTTTTCTCCTGAGCAACTAAGAGGGAGAAATTAAACGCATATAGCTTGTGCACAATACAGTTATCCTCTGTGGATTAGCCAAACAATATTTGCTCAACTACAGAGACTGAGTATCAGGAACGTGCATGGGAGGTGGAGCGATGATATCACAGAGGAGGTACTTGTTTTTTTAAACACAGAAACACAACGCCCCTTTTCTCAAAACTTTAGATCAGAGAATCAGCCTGTTAGGTGAGGAACTCACTTCTTGGCAAAACCCCTTTAATGAAACTGAACGGGTGCCGGCTGCTAATTGCAGCTAATACCTGCCAGTTACAACGCGGGATGGTTTAACCTATTAGATGCCGCAGCGATCATGGCTGTGACATCTAAATGAATGAGAAACGGTGCTGCGCACTGTTCCTCACTCCAATTTGGGCCCCCACGGCTTACATGGTTTACATGGCGGCTAGAAGGCTTGTTTTTCATTTTACTAGTTCCTGCCCCATATAGGAAGTAGTAAAACTTCCATCATTGTACACCCTAATACATTAATTTTAAAGTAATACAATAAAATAAAATGTTTAAAAGTTAAAAAAAAAATAAAAGTTCAAATCACCCCGTTTTACCAACTGACAAAAAAAAAATAATAAAAAAGATTACACATAATTGGGATCACCATGTCCGAAAAAGTCAGATCTATTAAAATATAACATGATTTATCCTGTAGGCTGAACACCGTAGAAGAAAAAAAAATTCCAAATGCCAAAATTGTGTTTGTTTTGGTAATAAATTGATAAAAAATTGGAATAAAAGTGATCATAAAAGTTGCATCTATCCCAAAATGGTACCAGTAAAAAGTACTCTTCAGCCTGCAAAAAATGCCTCCTCACTCAGGTCTAGGCTGGAAGTGCAAAAAAGTTATTGGTCACAGAAAGTGACGCTGTGGCGTCAATTTTTTCTACAGTCCAATAACATAATATAAAAACCCTACATATTTGGTATTGCCGCTCTGTCCGTACGGGATTATAACAGTTTTGCCAGAGTTGACCGGCAAGTATGTGCGGCCACTAATCAAGCAAATAAAAAAACCTTTTTGTAGCGTTTTGCATGCAGTTCTTAGCTGCAGACTGGTAAAGTTTTGACCGTGACATTTATTTCTACCCAAAGTCTTATCTCATCTTATCTCTTGGGAGGTTTGGTCCTGCTGCGACATAACCAAGGGTGCTAGGTATATGCACATATGTAAGCATACTGTGTGCCTATATATAGGTGTGTGGTGCACCGCCCATAAAGGGAAGCACCACATTACCCGGCGGGAGCAGGGAGCGTTGTATTTATACCGCGCCCTACACGGAGCAGGAACAGATGCACAGGAAGCAGAAAGAAGTCCCACCCTCCCGCTCCTGGGGTGTTGCTTGCTTTGGGAGGGCTCCCAGGGTTGTGTGTGGGCCATAATATGTGTGGCGCTGAAGAAGTGGTGGTGAAGAAGTTGGTGAAGAAGTGGTGGTGGGGAGTCATTTTCGGATATGGCTCCCCAGTGTGAAGTTACACTATGGCCTGGTCTGGGAAGGTGAGGCTGTGCAGGGCGGGATCCCTGTGAGCTGGGTTTTTAATTGGTGGTAATCACCAGATGTGTCTTGTGGTGTCCTTGAGACGGGCGTGACAGTTGAGGGTAATAACAGAGAAAGATAACTAGATTTTGTCAGACTAGGGGATTCACTCCAAGGACTTCAGCCCCATTGTATTCCTCTTCCAGAACTGGGTGGGTGGTTCTGGTTTTCGAATGGGATGTTAGAGTGTTGAGTAATTGTTGGTATACAGGTTGTATTTATATATATTTATAAAAAGTTATATATATATTTCATGATCAAGGGAAAGGTGTTACTTCAAGCTCTTGGGCCCTGGTGCAAAAAGTAAAATGAGGGGCCCCCGGTTACCCTGTGCCACTTACAATACTGGTGTCTTCTTATGTGGCAGAAGCACTTTTGGGCCCCCTCAGGCTACAGGGTCCGGTAGCGACTGCTACCTCTGCACCCCCTATAGTTTCGGATCAAGGTTATTTATTGTCTCTATGTTTGTTAATAAAATGGCTGCTGTGGCCAATTCATTCAACCGTCGTATGGTGTCTTCTTTAATGGTGGGCACTGGAGGGGGTGGTTGGCTGGGGGGGCTGCCTGCAGGTATAGGTGGTTGGGGAGAAAAGGTTCAAATCAATAGGCGATGCACAGGATTATGTTTAGTACAAGTTTAAGCTAGCATTTACACATTTGTGTGATCCTGACTTCCTCTGTGACGCCTCTTCTTCCTGTAAAGCTTGGCTGGTAGCGTCAGCCGGGGTGAATGCCAGGTTACAAGGAGGAAGCATGACATGGTCAAAAGAAAAATAAGGAGGTGATGACACGACAAAGCAAGTTCCTAGAAAGAGAGTTCTTTAAACCCACATAGGAGTCAAAAGGGACTAAGATTCAGAAGATTCATATGAACATAACACAAATAGATGCCGTGAAATTATTTCCTAATACATATGACTTATAAATGATTATACAAATTGATCATAACATTAACTCCTTAACGACCTCCCACCGTCTTTTGGCGTCGGGCATTTCAGGTCGTTCGTCTACAGCGACGTCTTTTGGCGTCGCTGCAGACATTGGAGTTTTCGGCTCTGGGCACCGCAGCTGCGCTGAGATAGGGGCTGTACTACACAGCCCTGATATCAGCACAACTCCTGCAAGCACCGTGGAGCAGGGGAAACCTCTGCTCCCCGGTGCTGTAACCTTTTGATTGCCGTGGATCGTCACCGCAGCGCAATCAAAGGGTTTCCCTGCTCTGTCGGGTGATCAGAACACCCGGTGACCTGACAGAGCCCGGGGAACGGCTGCACAGTCAGCCCTGGGGACCTAGAGTAGCTCCAGTGCTGTCTGTGTAAGAATCCAGTGATCAGGGTAGACTGTGTGCTGTCCTGATCACTGCCTGTGTCAGACTGACACAGATTATAATGTATTAGCATATATGAATATGTGATACATTACTAAGTGTAAAAAAAAAAAAAAAAAAAAAAAAAAAAAAGTAAAACAGTTCTCCGTTCATGGGATTTAAAAATAAAGTAAAAAAACATAAAAGGTGTAAAAAAAGAAAGAATAAAAAAAAATAAATAAATAAAAATAAATATTTAATAAAAAATAATTGTGCATACATTACACATACAAAAAAACCCTACACATATTAGGTATCCACACGACCGTAATCTAAGTTAGATAAGTGTGATATGTGAATGGTGAAAAAAAAAATGTAAAAAAATAAAAAAATTAAGAAAAAATAAAAAAAAAAATCTGCAATTATTTATAAAGAAAACAAACTATTCCCCCAGAAAATACAACTTGTCTCAAATAAAACGAGGCCTCATCCAACTGCGTCATTGAAAAAATAAAAAAGTTACAACTGTTGAAACACAAGGAGGCAAAAACTAAAAAAAACTTTCTGGTCATTAACTACTTTTCAGGCCCGAGGCTTAAGGGGTTAAAAGGGCTGTTCCACAAAATAACAAAGATGGTTGATGTAAGGGCAGCTGGCGGTCTACCTAAGCTCAATAACAAATCCGGCCTTCCTCTGTATTCCTGAATGAGCCGAGATGGGGAAGAGGACTGGCTCTTTTATTTAATGGAGGTGGACAGGCCTCTGTATAAACACTGACAAAGGAAAGAGGGGCGTTCCCTGCTTGTGTTTGAACCAACATGGAAGTGGAGCTACCGGGACAGGAAGGTCTGAAATATGAAGGTGCAAGAAATGAACTATAAATTATGCGAGTAAGTTTCATTAAGTTTCACACACATTAAAATATATTTATTTATTGCTGGACAATCCTTTACTTTTACTTTAGTCATAAACTTTTAACATTTTTGCCATTGACATCAGCTAAGTACTATGTGAGATGTTACTTATGAATTTGCGAAAAAACAAGCACCTGTAAAGTCAAGGGCTAAAAGGGCTGTCTCACCATGCTGTTTCACAGAGCCACAGCTAGCTTCAGGCTCCCACTTTCTGTTCAAGCTGTGGGCGGGTCTAATGCACAAACTCCCATAAAATAGGATAATCCATCGGTATTTCATCCATACGTCTTTATTCACATAGGTATTACAAACAGGACAGTGTAAAAGATTGCGTTGTAAACACTATGCTTACGCGTTTCCGACCACTCCGGGTCCTTGATCACAGCGGGTCTACAGCTTTAGGCTCCCACTTACTGTTCAGGCTGTGGGCAGGTCTACAGCTTCAGACTCCCACTTCTTGTTCAGGCTGTGGGCGTGTCTACAGCTTCAGGCTCCCACCTCCTGTTCAGGCTGTGGGCGGGTCCTCATCTTCAGGCTCCCACTTCTGTACAGGCTGTGGGTGGTTCTACAGCAGTGACTGACGTACCAGCTCTGCTATTCCTAGCTGATTCCGTTACAGTGACATGAGTGCAGGAGGTTTGTAACTGTAGTGTACAAGGCTACAGAGCTCTCAAAGGTTAAAGCTTGGCAGTTATATAGACAACAAGCTCCTATGCTAGAGATAAGACTCAGTTTGTAGCAGAGAGAGGTGGTAGATAGCCTAGAAAAATGTCTGTATACAAGGAGAAGATCTTCTTTATTTCCTAAACAAAATAAAAAAAATAGGTAATACTCTTTATTTAAAGGGAATGTGTCATCAAAAATGACTTACTGTTTAACTCGCTTTTTTATGTTAAACACATTTTTTAAGAATTTTTGGTTACTTTTTTTTACATTTTCCATATCACTTTCAATATTTTTTAATAATTCTTAAGTCCTGCAGTTTTCACTTTGGCCACTAGGCCTAATAATAGTCTGACACTTCCTGTTCTGTAGAGAAAGATTCTCATTTTGTCTGCTCATTATCAGAACAAAGAGGGTCAAACTGAAAGGAGACACCAGTGTGAATAGATAACAGGATCCACCAGTCACAAGAGGAGATAGTCACAGCTCCCCCTTTCACCTCCCTGCACACTGACTTCTTCCCAGGTCACAGAGCATGACTAGAAAACTCTCCTATAGAAGTGAATGGGACTGATTCAGTCTGAAGTCTCCTATGTGCATGAAGCTATTGTAAAGCATCTCTCTGACTGCTGTTAAAGCAGTGCAAACAAGACCTAGTGGCCGAAGTGAAAACTGCAAGACTTAAGAATTATTAAAAAATATTGAAAGTGATATGAAAAATAAAAAAACAACCAAAATTTCATAAAAAATGTGTTCAACAAAAAAACGGGACTTAAACAATGACCCATTTTTTGATGACATATTCACTTTAACTTTGCTTACATGTTTAAAGCTAATTAATATGGTGAGAAAACCTCTTTAATGTAAATACATTCCTTAACCCCTTAAGGACCCGGTGTTTTTTTTGTTGTTGACACGTTAGTTTTTCCCTCCTCGCCTTCTGAAAGCCATAACTTCTTTATTTTTCCACCTATATAGACACATGAGGGCTTTTATTTTGTGGGACAAGATGGACTTTCTAATGGTGTTATTCACTGTACTATAGAATATATTGGGAAACCGCCAAAAAATTCCAAGTGGGACAAATTGTGAAAAAAAATGTATTTTCGCCATGTTTGCGGGGGTTTTGCGTTAAATCTTCGGTAAATATAATGTGTTATCTGTATTCTTCAGGTTGGTACGCATCCGGCAATACCAAACATGTAGGGTTTCCGTTATGTTTTGGTACCGTAAAAAAATTCCAAACATTTTCTATTTTGAAATTTGCGCCACGGCGCCATTTTTGTGCGACCAATAACTTTTTTGTACTAACACCTACGGACGTCATGAGGGGGCATTTTTTGCGGGCTGAAGTGTACTTTTTATCGCTAGCAGTTTTGGAATGCATGCGACTTTTTTGATCATTTTTATTCCATTTTTTGAGTGACGTAAAATGACCAAAAACCGCAATTTTGGCGTTTGAATTTTTTTTTTCTACGGTGTTCAGCGTACGGGATAAATGATGTTATATTTTTATAGATCGGACTTTTTCGGACGCGGCGATACCAAATATGTGTAACTTTTTATTATTTTAATGATTTTATTGTAAAATGGGGAAAAGGGGGGGGATTTGAACTTTTAATACTTTTTTTTTTTGTACTTTAAAACTTTTTTTTTTTTTACTGTAACATTGAGGCCACCTGTGGTACTTGACCACTAGGTGGCGCGATTGTTAATACAACCTAATGCATTGCATAGGCAATGCATTAGGGTGTACAAAGATGGCGGTTTCCCCACTTCCTGTCTGCGGACGGAAGTGGGGTAAACCGGCCCGGGCAAGTGACGGGAGCCTTCCCACGGCTCCCCACCACAATGCCCGGTGATCGGATCGGCGCAGCATCTTTGCCGCGGTGTCTGATGGGTAAAACAGCGCCAGCGGGCGGAGCCACCCACCGTCGCTGTTACTGCCGGTGTTAGCGGCGATTTTCCGCTAACACCCGGCGGCTGTGCGAGGGGTCGCGGGGCGATCCCCCTGCAAAGCCCCTTAGCGGCCCTGGGACGTACTCATACGCCCAAGGTCGTTAAGGGGTTAAATGGGTATTTTCATTTCGTTGATTAGCTATAAACATATAGGTAAAAGGTAAATAAAGACTATTACCAAATACATTGCTGTTCTCATTTTGCTTACTTTCAGAATTAGAGGACTTCTTATCTCCTGATTGTGTACAGAAGCTTCCCTAGGTTACCAACCTCTCTGCTTTAGAAGCAGTGACAGGGATTGTTGGGATGGTGATGACACTATCTGCTTATCAGCAGCACAGGAGCTTGTTTATGTTTCTTACTTACAAACTAACCCTTTAGAGCTCTGTAGTCTTGTGCCTTGCTATTTAAAGCCTTCCATTACCAATGTTCTTCTTACAGGCTCAGCTATGAAATGTCAGTCACTACTGTTGAACAGCCTGAACAGGAAGTGGGAGGTTTAAAAGGGTTGTAACACTACAAAGATTAGCTTTTGACATGCAGGGAACAGTAACTGAAGACTTTTTCCAAATACATTGCTTTGTTTATTTTGTTTTTGTAAGGAGTTAAAAGAGATTTTATCTGCTCTGAGTGTATACAAGTTTCTCTAACCTGCTCTCCCCTTTTTTGTTCTTTGTCGTATCTGAGAGCAAGGACTGATATTACCACAGATCAGCAGACAGGACTGTCGGCAGCTTGAGAACAGAGTGTGTTATCTCTAACAAGCAAAGGAGACTAATTACCTGTTCACTTTGAGCTCTGAAATTTTCTGCTCTATAGATAAGATCTCCTGCTCTCAAGTCAGTGCAATTAGAAGAGTGCAGAATAAGGGACTGATATGCTAATTACTGACACAGAACCACCCACAGCCTAAACAAAAAGAGGCAGGAAACATGAATTAAAAAGCTGCTTGTGGCTCAATGTAACAGCTTGATGAGACAACCCCTTTAAACTTGCTGTGAAGAGAAGGCTATGGGAAACAACATGGTGAGAACAGACCTCTAAATAAATGTATGAAATGCGTTTATTGCAAAAAAATAAATGTAGACTTTGTAGAAAAACCATGTAGGTTAATAAAAGGAAATGTAAGAAAAAAGTCATGTCATTTTTGAAAAACTCAAGACAAATAAGCTTGATAATCCATTTAGTCGTAAACACCAACTTTTTCCAATTGGGTTAATATTATTTCTTTGTTTAGACTGTTTAAATCAAAACTAAGGGCGACATGTATGAGAGCGCCTGTGCCATTTTTTGGCACCAAATGAGAGTTATAGCACTGTTCTATAGATGTATGAACAGTCTTATGCCCAGACTTGGCGCAGTCTGCACTAGACACTACACATTTTAATGTGCCTAGAATGCGCAAAATGGTGTAAAACTGCCGCACAAAGTTTGATGCATAACACTCTATGCACCAAAAATGTTTGCCACATAACACTTTCGTATTATTCACTCCTCTATATCTGTTTAGAACTGATGTGTCAGTTGTAGACGGAACCGCAAAGGGGCTCGACGTCCTAGTGGGGGGGTTAAATCAGTATATTGAATGACATGTGTCAGAGAGTAAGAATTCACAGGCTGACAATTCTGTCTGAGTCTCTGACTTTATTACAAAAAAAACACAAGTTTTTATACTTTGGGCGGGAATAGCATTCCATAAGCAACATGTGACATTACATCCACCCTCTTTATTGGCTTTTCTTATCTACATATTTGAATAATACAGCCCACCTTTGTTTAAGAGAAGCAAAATAGTTCAGGCCAGTGGCCATCTTGGTTTTATTAAAGGCACAACAGGGTCAGTCTGGACACAGGCGCCATCTTGTGGGTGAAACATTTCACCTAATACATTCCATAAAATCGGCACCAAGTTACATACTTGTTGCTATAAGACATTGCGGGTGACATCTATGAACTCGCTTGTTCCTTTTCTTGATGGCAAAAAAATTGCCAGTGCACTGTTTTATACATGTATGAACAGGCGTATGGCCAAGTTTGGCCCAATGTTTGGCGCATAACACTTTCATTCATACTATCATATCATACACTCCTCTATATCTGGTGTATCGGCTCTAAGTAATGTTAATGATACGGTTCGAGGAAAGATTGATTTTTATTCACCAATGCAATCCGATCACCTGAATTGTAACCAATTTGGTTACTTATAGAGATAATTGAAATAATCCATCTAATTTACCAGACAGTGTAACTGAAATTTAAATATAAAGTGTTTGCCACAATATAATACAGTATGTCAAGGCAGTCACAGGAATTTTGGGAAAACATTACTTATATTAAGGGGCCGTTTACACGGCACAGGACAAATACCGGTCGGTTAAAAACGCAATTTTTTTTTTTAAATGCATATCTATTGTGCAAAAGCAGTAAAACATAAACGACTATATAAAAGTATATCATTGAAATTGTACCAACTGTATGGTAATGTTATCATATCATTTATGCCGCATGGCGAATGGTGTAAAAATGAAGCCCAAAAACTGAAGCAACTGAAAATGGGGAGGGGGGGGGGGACTAAAAAACTATGGAACACCTGTGCGTCCAAAATATATAATGCACCCCAAGGTGAGGTTACTATGAGCAAAAAATTTAAAACGGTTTAGACCTAAACAGTTTTCATGCATTTTGCACAAAATGCCACAGAGCAAGGCTAGGCTGAAATAAGAAGTAATCTAGACTCTAGATCCGAATACACAGATTACTTGACAAACTGTCACAACAGAACAATCTGTCAGACAAAGCACTATAATCCACTCAGGTTACCAAAGACAGCAAGCTTTATAGAGAATCAATTATCCAATCCTTTCTAATGAGTTCCAAGGTGTGTTACCTGCTATGAAAGTTGTTTGATGTGGTTGCATAGGACTTCCTCACAAGAGATCTAATATGAAGCAAAGGACAAAATGACGGGAGAATTCTTGCCATTGTTAAGAGTTCATCTGTGTATGAAAGCAGGACAAACTATGCTTCCCCATACAGTAAAATAAAGCCTGCATAACAGACATTTCTTGGAGCATGTGGGTTTATGGACAATTTTGCCTTTAGCCCAATGTGAAACAAAAATAAAGTGTGAACATTCTTCAAAGTTCATCTGTCAAAGTCAAGGGCTATGGAGTGAATCCGGCTTGCCACGTCATTCTGTGCAAGAGCTTAGAAACACCGAATAGGGACTAAACGAGGTCTGGATGCAGAAGAACTGGCTCTCCATGGATGCAAGAGGGTGCAATTAGCCCTTGGCAAAGGCAGAAGTGGCCACACAAGGGATCGGACACTACTAGTATCTTGGACTGTTCCACTGTTCAGCATCTCACAGGTGGTGGCAAAGCTCTGATGGTCCTACAAAGGAACCTTACCAATGACCCTTTAAAGGACAACAATAATGTTGATGTGACCCTTGGAGAAAATGAGTTTGTCACCCCTGCTCTAAGGGTAAATTAAATTTCCAGAGAACGTTCAGCACAAGTATTGGCTTGCATTAAAGCATTTGTATGACTTGTATTTCCTCAGTGATGCCTGAATCCCCTTATCATTTGTAAAACTTGTATTGTGATGACATTCCAGAGTGCAACTTCTGGGAAAATGAACCCTTTCACATAGGAGTCATAGGGGACATACCACAACCAGATGTCATGAGATACTTTTGCGAATTGATTTACATAGTGAATGAATGAATGAATGAATGAATGAATGAATGAACATATAGTCAGTTATATTTTAGGGTGAAAACATTTTAACTTTTCACACCTGACAGCCGCTTATGTACTGTACACATTATAAAATTGCCATGTATGTGAAAATGAGCCCCTCTGAAAGTAGGATACAATGGTAGGAAACTCCTTATACAGTCAGCCATCAATCAACAGCCTTAGACAGGGTTGCAGGGTTCCATACAGCTAAAGCACCTGCTCCTCCCCCCCAAAAAAAATAACTAAACAAATAATAAATATATATATATAGTGGCAGAGTGACCTCGGGTAGTCACAGGTTTCTGCCACTAGAGGGTGGATTGGGTGGGCGTATACTCCCTGAGGTTCTGGCCAGGTTTTGGAGACGTCCCTGGAGGCCTATAAAAGCCGGGGACTACAGGTGTTCAGGGGGGGTGGTCTGCTGGCTGGCAGTGCAGCAGAGGAGCTGGAGAGAGGCTCTTGCCCCCAGAGGCTTGAGAGAAGCCGGAACCAGTGAGGACTGGTAATGTATTTATGGTGCATTGGCGATAGGCCTTGACCACACGTTAGCGAGGGATATCATATGTTCAGGTAGTGGCTAGACACCTGAGGATTTATTTTGTTGTGTTATGTTTCTGTACGTTGTTTTCCCATGCCTCAATAAAGCTGGCTGAGGCCAGTTGAAGACAGAAGCCTATGTCAGTGTGCCTATACCTTTTATGAAATACGGCGATCCGAGAGCTAAGTACCCTCAGGACGGTCCATGATGGCGTCCAGATGCAATTGAGGCTTCACAAATAATTTTATATGTGTGGTACACTGTGCACTACACCCAACACTTTGTAATGTGCCAAAGATGTGGGGGTGTTCTGGGTGCGTGTTGAACCACATTGGTAATCAGACACATTTGTGAATGATGGCAAAACGAGGCGCATAATTGCTCCACAAGTTCCATCTCTGGTTTGGTAATGATTGTGGGAGACAGGAGGATTACATTAGTGCAGTCAGTCCCTAGGTTTTCCATTGCTTGTATCTGCATGGAGTTCTTTCTGTGCCTTCTGTCTCCCTTTGAGCCACCACCTTGGGCAATTAGGGCCACATGTATGAAAAATGTCTCGGTCTAAAACTCCCTTTTTTCCTTCAAGCAACCAATCAGAGCACCCCGTTTATTTCATATATTGCTCTAGAAAAATGAAAGAGGCGCTCTGATTGGTTGCTAGAAGGAACAAAGTGAATTTTAGACCTAGACAGTTTTCATGCATGTGGCCCTTAATCGTGACCATAAAAAAGATAAACGGAAGTTCCATTATAAACATTTCATTATTGGATATCATGACTCCTTAGCACCCAAAAACACCAGAAATAGTATACACAGTAGTCAATACACATACATTAAATCCATTTTATAATTGAGACCCCTAAGATATCTAGGGCGATATGCACGTGTTAACGCCAAATTTCAAGTGCATAATAGTGACATAGAATGTGCCTGATTTAGAAACCCGCTCTACAGCGGGTCATAAATAAGGCACATTCTAGCGCTCGGGCGACATTTCTGGCTCAGGTAAGCAACTTTGAAAGTGCTCTACCTGTTCCAGCAGTAATGTGCCAAGAAATGCCGTAGAGAAGCTATAAATATGTAGCTTCGCTATGGTTCTAGTGCGCCTCGACTCCCGCATTTAGGAACAGTACATAGACTGGCGTGCCGGAGATTTTTTACATGTCTTCCCTAGTGTCCATAGTCAGAATCCAGTAAGCCTCCTGATTTCTAAGGGAATCCCTCCAGTCGCCTCCCTGTAGAGGCTTCCGTACTCTTTTTATACTCCAAAAGAAGTCAAACTACTCGAGTGGACATCTCTAAAGTGCCTGGAGCTCCAGAGAGATGACGTCTGCTGGGATGTATAGCATCGGGGATATGTTCGAGGATTCTGCTTGACAATTGCCTAGTGGTACATCCTACTGTATACATTGTACTAGGCATTGATTGCAGCGTAATGAATAAATATCATGAGCGCTACAACAATTATTGAACGTGTGAATTTTGCAAGATTTTTTTAGCAACATATGAAGTGACCTGTGTCAATTTCTCTATGTATGGACATAATCCACGTCAATCTCTGCCACACTTATAATTATGTCTCAAATGGAGCCATGTGGAAGTAACTGCTCAATGTAGAGACTAGGAGCTAATAAATTGCCCACTGTTTTTGGCTTACGTGAAATAAAGTTGCAATTTTGTCTCAAAATATCTCGTAAAAATGGATTAGATGCAAGTAAGGGTAAGAGAATTTCTTAATTACGTTGATGACTTCTGGATACCGGGCACTATACTGGGTTACAAAATAAATATTATGTTTAGACATATCCCCGTTATTTATTTTCTTGATAATATGTAACAGCTCCTGTCTATCTCTATCCTCCACCATGTTAATGGCCCATTGTAACATAGCCATGTTGTATCCACAATGGCGTAAACATCTAGTGACATTACCTTTCTCCATTGTATAATCCTCACTACGGCTACAATTTCTTTTTTCCCTTCTAAACTCTCTACCAGGGAGGTTCTAAATCACATAGTGAGGGTCTTAGAATGTAAAATGGAATTGCCTGTTATTGGTTTTCTATATGTCCTACTTTCTACCCTACTTGTGCACACGTTGGCTCTTAAAGGGGTTTTGCCACAATCTCATTTCATACCTCCTGCCTCCAGCTCTTCAACTCTGTGTGCTCAAAAGGGGGCGTGTGTGATTTGTTTGAATTGCAGATCATGTGACCCAGCAGGATGACATCCCCAGGCCTTTCCTCTCTCTAGTCAAAGAAAGGTCTGTTTATGTAAAGCATTGTGAGTAGCTGAGAGGTAAAGTTTTTGCCTCCAGGCACAAGGGTCCTTGCTTCAAATCCCTGCAGGAACCAAACCTGTGAATTTTATTTCTCTTTATCAATGCACAAACCTAATTGAGGTTTCTTTTTTATTTATTTTCACTGTTTGACTAATTACTAAGGAGTACAGAAGTAGAGTGACAGCACCTGGGGTTTGAACACTCAGTAGCTCCCTGAAAGGAGAAGTGATGTCTGAGCATGTGCGACCAGGACTGAGGAGCTCTCAGCCCTGGTCGTATCCCCTGGAGACGAGCTGTAAACAATGGATCACTAAAGGAGCAGCTAAAACAAAAACGGTGCAGAATTTTTAATAATAATGAATGGTGAAAATGTTTGTTATTTCATTTGCAAGCTTCCCACGTCAATTTTACTTTGTGACAAAACCCCTATAAAAATAAATCCAAAAAGAGTATTTCAATGGGTTGAGTTTCAAATGTAAAGGACAGATTCATGTCATTATTGTTAATATAATCCACAAATTTTGGCTCAGCAGATACACAGCCCCTCCACACAAAGACTACGTAAACCTTTCCAGAGTGGCGACAGGAGGGGTTCCCTTAGATATCGGGAGGCTTTCTGGATTATAACTCAGGACAATAGATATCCCAGGGGTCTCAATTATAAAACGGATTTGATGTATGTGTATTGAATACTGTGTAGACTATTTCTGGTGGTTTTGGAGTTAACACACAGCTTGTATTGCTGGATATCCAAATCATGACATGTTTATATAGGAACTTCTGTTTATTTCTTTTATGGTCACAATTTAGAGCCAAAGGCGGTGGCTTGAAACGCGTAGACCTGTTTGTTCTTTGATTTTTTATGACGATTTTATTATGAGATGCCAATTAAAGTGGATTTTTTTTGCTGGAAGGATTTTTGTCTTTCGTGACTATTCATTTATGTTCCACATCTTCAGCCGAAAGGCCTCTTCACTGCACCCTAAGTTACCATGAGATACATAATGTGAGCCACACAGGTGAGCGGACATTATTTTTCATTGTTGGATATTGTCAAATTCTAGCCAAAGTACCCCGGCGCACCAAATATTTACCCTGGGTGCCTCGAACCTTTGGCGCCATTTATGAGCGCACATTCACCACTTTCATGTAATCAGGTGCGTTCTACACTGGAAAAAAGATAACAACCAACAAAAGAGGAACCCATTTAAAAATGTATCAAAAAACTTTATTAATCATGCATAATAATATAACAACACCAACAAAAAATGTAAAATGTAAAAAACCACCACCACCCAGCTAAAACAATGAATATACAAGCACGGAGGTCTAGGGTCACGTCCAAACATTATACTTGCGGCATTATTACAAACAACCAACCTCCTGTATGATGCAAAAATTGAATGCCCTTATCAATGTAATTTCATTTTACCATACCGTGGAGGAGGTGTCCGCAAATAAAATGATGATGCCGAAAAAATCGTGACGACTAGACCTCCGTGCAGCACAAGTATAATGTTTGGACATGACCCTAGACCTCCGTGCAGCACAAGTATAATGTTTGGACGTGACCCTAGACCTCCGTGCAGCACAAGTATAATGTTGACGACTAATGAGAAATATAATGTTTGGACGTGACCCTAGACCTCCGTGCAGCACAAGTATAATGTTTGGACGTGACCCTAGACCTCCGTGCAGCACAAGTATAATGTTTGGACATGACCCTAGACCTCCGTGCAGCACAAGTATAATGTTTGGACGTGACCCTAGACCTCCGTGCTTGTATATTCATTGTTTTTGCTGGGTGGTGGTGATTTTTTACATTTTACATTTTTTGTTGGTGTTGTTATATTATTATGCATGATTAATAAAGTTTTTTTGACACATTTTTAAATGGGTTCCTCTTTTGTTGGTTGTTATTAGTAATTGAGTGGGTAGCCCGTTTTGCACTTTATTGGTTTAAATAATTTTTTTCACGTTATCCCGGATATATATGTTTTTGTAGGATAGTTACTGGATAAAAGATGCAAAAAATGGTCTTGCTGCTCCAAGTTCCATACATGTCGCCCTTAATTTTTCAACAGATTCAAATTTAGATTTGTTTAATACAATCAAGGAGATTAAGAAATATTCCAGACTTCTAACAGTGAAATAACTTTTTTTTTTTACAACAGATTTAATGAGCCCTGTACAAATGTAGTTGCTTCTCAAACTTCAGGAAAATGCTTTCCAAATAATGGGTACAGCCTTATAAACACTCAAAGATTTAGTGATAGATAACTCACAGACTGAAGTGGAAACAGGCAAATTGCAGTTCACACCTGCTAATCTTTTATTTCACCCCAAAAGTTCCAGGACATCTGCCCTGTATGAATCTCAGCAAAGAGTCGAAAGAGATCTGCTGAAATTACAGAACAGTGCTTCTTTTGATCATAATCAAGTATCTTTTAATATGACCAAAGTTCAGCAAGTAGCTATTAAAACACTTAAGTACAACGCAAATATAATTATAAAAAAGCAGATAAGGATGGAGCAGTATTTGTTTTAGATTTGACATTCTTTGGAAAACAGGCTCTGGAAATATTAGGAGGTACAAAGATATACCGTAAACTCACTGTAATGGTTGGAGTAGTGGATGCTCTGGACCACCGTAAGCAGTGGTGTAACCCACGCCAGGGAGCAAAGTCTACGTAGACGCCAGAGCCCGCCGCACGGCAGGATGGGCTTGCTGTGGCGGGAGGCTACCAGGTTGCTACCCCATTTGCGACTTACTTGCAATGGCAGCCAAGGTGCAACATGGTACAAAATCATGAGGCAGGGGACAGGTAGGAAAGCAAGGACAGGCAGAATAGGTTTGTGGTCAAGGGACGGAGGCAAATGGTACAGTACACGGAAACACTAGAAACAACTTTCAGGAATGCTTTCTATCTAGGCACTAGGGCACTAAGGCAGGGGCAGGGTTAAATAGGGTCAGTGTCCGGTGATACCCAATCACCAGTGTGCTGGCCCTTTAAATTTGACAGAACTTAGGGAGTGGGGGTGCAGGTGCTGTTGAGCAAAAACATCACAAGGAGCATGGAGAGGTGAGTAGCTGCAGTCAGGGACCGGGCTGTGAGTTTGCCCGCAGCCCGACATGCGGGTTGTGGCACCACTCGCAGCTGGGACACGGAAACCCCCACGACCCATGACACTCACTTCGGATCCCATGAATATTTTCCAAGAGAAACAAAGCAGATTACTTCATGAGGGTGTCTCTATGGAAGTCATTAATAGCAAAGGACCTAGATATTTACTTAAAGGGGTTTTGCCACGAAGTAAAATTGACGTGGGAAGCTTGCAAATTAAATAATAAACATTTTCATCATTGATTGTTATTTAAAATTCTGCACCGTTTTTGTCTTAGCTGCCCTTTTAGTGATCCATTGTTTACTGTTCGTCTCCAGGGGATATGACCAGGGCTGTGAACTCCTCAGTCCTGGTCAGACATCACTTCTCCTCTCAGGCAGCTACTGAGTATTCAAACCCCGGGTGCTGTCACTATACTCCCGTCCTCTGTTCTCCTTAGTAATTAGTCAAACAGTGCAAATAAATAAAAAAGAAACCTCAATCAGGTCTGTGCATTGATAAAGAGAAAAAAAATCCACAGGTTTGGTTCCTGCAAGGATGGAACCTAGGACCCTTGTGTCGGGAGGTAAATGCATTACCTCTAAGCTACAGTGTAGCTACTTGTACCTCTGTAAATAAACAGAACTTTCTTTTACTAGAGAGAGGAAAGGCCTGGTTATGTCATCCTGCTGGGTCACATGATATGTAATTCAAACAAATCACACACGCCCCCTTCTGAGCACACAGAGCTGAAGAGCTGGATGCAGGAGGAATGAAATGAGATTGTGGCAAAACCCCTTTAATGAATTTCCAGTAACACCACTCTTCCACAGAGTCCCCAAAATACATAAAAATACCTTTCTACCTAAACCAGTGTTTCTCAACTCCAGTCCTCAGGGCCACCAACGGGTCGTGTTTTCAGGATCTCCCACTGAATGCACTGACAATAATCACCTGTGGAGAATGCACTGACCATAATGATATCACCTGTGCAGAATGCACTGACCATAATGATATCACCTGTGGAGAATGCACTGACAATAATTATATCACCTGTGGAGAATGCACTGACAATAATGATATCACCTGTGGAGAATGCACTGACAATAATTATATCACCTGTGGAGAATGCACTGACAATAATGATATCACCTGTGGAGAATGCACTGACCATAATTATATCACCTGTGGAGAATGCACTGACCATAATTATATCACCTGTGGAGAATGCACTGACAATAATGATATCACCTGTGGAGAATGCACTGACCACAATGATATCACCTGTGGAGAATGCACTGACCACAATGATATCACCTGTGGAGAATGCACTGACTAAGAGTAGATCACCTGTAGGAATGGACTGACCCTATAATTATACACCTCTAGTGAGAAGTACTGACAAAATATTATCACCTGGAGAAGTGCACTCAGCCATCAAGGTACACCTGTGTTTAGGATGCACATGACAATAAATAATCACCTGTGGAGAATGCACTGACCATAATGATATCACCTGTGCAGAATGCACTGACCATAATGATATCACAAGCACTGGCAGAATTTGGCACTGACCATAATGATATCACCTGTGGAGAATGCACTGACCATAATGATATCACCTGTGGAGAATGCACTGACAATAATTATATCACCTGTGGAGAATGCACTGACCATAATTATATCACCTGTGCAGAATGCACTGACCATAATTATATCACCTGTGCTATACTGAGGAAAGCCAGAAAGCATGACCTGTTGGTGGGGCGTGAGGACTGGAGTTGAGAAACACTGACCTAAAGTAAGGTCACTCATTTCAGGAATAGATTCACTTGTATAGTAAATAGGTGGATATACATTTTCTACAAATAGTAGGTAGCTGACCTGGGTTCTCACAAGATAGTAAAACAGTTTTACAGTCATTTAACTCTTTCAAATGGGAAAGCAATTGTATGTGGTTGAGCTGCGATGTGGAGGGACTATATTCATGCATTCCTCGCCATTTGGCATTGCAGGCGGTCACTTTCTATGGGTGACATGTATGAACGTGGCTGCGCCATCTTTTCAGCCCGACAACTGGTGCAGCCCTGTTTGCTATATTTTTAATCAGGCGCACTCCAATATAAAGTGCATTACAGAGCGCCCGCGGCACTTTGAAATGCGCCTGAGATCGGGGACGTCCTGGAGGCACTACAACCATACGAAGCTACACATTTATAGCTTCAGTACGGCAAATCCAGGTGCATAACTGCTGAAACAGGTAGAGCACTTTAAAAGTGATTTACTTGAGCCAGAAGTGTCGCTTTGTAGCTAGAAAGCGCAAATCTATGACCCGCAGTAGGACAGGTTTATTGATTCAGGCATTGATTCTACACTTCTATTGTGCGCAATAAAATTGCCGTCTGGGTGCCAAAATACATACAAGTCCCCTTATGTGTCTAAAGCAGTGTCACGAGCGGCGCCGCTGCCCGGCCAGCGGACGCACCAGTGCTCCCTCCTCCGGATCCCTGCTCGGGTCGGGTGGCGCCACTGGCCGCGGGGCGGGCTGCGGGCGCACTCGCTCACTTATTTTACCCGACCGCGCTCCTGGTCTGTCTTCTCCCTCAGCCCGGCCGGAGCACGTGTGGCCACCCCTTAGGGGGCGTGCGCGCTCGTGCATGTAAATTTAAAGGGGCAGCGCGCCGGTAATTGGATAATTGCCGGGCGCTGACCCTATATATGGGTCAGGTTCACGTCACTTCCCTGCTCGATCTTTGTTGCTTCCAAGCCCTAGAGAAAGCGTTCCTGAGTTATTGCCTTGCCGTGTTCTCCGACCCCTGTCTTCGTTTCTTGACCATGAACCTTTGCTGCCTGCCCTGACCTGCCTGCCTGTCCCCGACTACAATTTTCTGATTACGTTTCGGTACCTCGTGCACCTCGGCCGCCACCGCAGGCAAGTCACGTCAGGGGTAGCGACCTGGTAGGTCTCCCACCGGAGCAAGTCCATCCCGCTTTGCGGCGGGCTCTGGAGAAAACCGGGACCTACTTAGATTCCACTCCCTGGCGTGGCTTACACCATCGCTTGTGGTGCTCCAGCGGATCCACTATCCCGGCCGTTACAAGCAGATTACGGTATGTCCCAAGAAACACAACAATATATTCTTCTTTGTGTGGAATATCTGCTTAACAGCAATAATTTTTTTATGGTTTATCTCCAAAAGATTGGTGCACCCATGGGATCTATATTCACTTATGCATGGCATGGTGGGAGAAAATTTTTATTTTTTCTCCCACCAATCCCTTTTTCCATCATATAGCATGGTATGAGAGTTACATTAACGACCTACTGTTACTGTGCTCAGTCAATGTGGCGCCCCTTGCTGAAGTTTTCAAGAAATGTATCAAGAACAATGTTTTGAATTTGGAATTCACCATCCAAATTTCCTCTAAACAGATCGTGTTTTTGGACATTCTCCTCAAAGGGGATATTGTCAACAACAAAGTGGTTACTTCTCTTTATCGTAGACCCTTGGCAGGCAATGCTATTCTAAGAGCAAACAGCTGCCGTGCATCACACTCTATTAAAGGGGTTGTCTCACTACACTGATTCATCTCACCTCAGTCCTGTTTTCTTGGTTTCACTTAGAATTCAGGGGCGGTAGCTATAGCAACCAGTGTTGGCAGCCTATAAGGAGAGATACAACAGGTCTGTAGCTATAGCAACCAGTGCTGGCAGCCTATCAGGAGACATCAAACAGGTCTCTATCTATAGTGACCTGAGGAGCTGATGCAGTCCATACAAGAGGGGATATCTAGGAATAGGTAGGACACTGTTAATGGACATATATTGCAAAGTGACTTGTTTTTGCAAGATCTTTAACATAAAAAGCAGCGATCCCTAGTAGTGAGACAACCCCTTTAAAGCTATCCCGACAGGAGAATATATAAGATCTTTAAGGAGTCTGAAGTGAGGCCTCTGGTTATGACATAGAGAATAGAGTATGCCAATAAAAGACTCGGTGGGTCAAAAGCAAATTGAGGATTTGTTACAACCAACAGAGGGCGCTGTGGGCATCTCAGCCCCTTTCCCATAATGCCTTGTGATATGCAGATGCTAAGTAGAGGGCGAAAAGGCAAAACAAAAACTCTATAAGCCGTTCGTTCGGTGCTCTCCTTAAGGAGAGATCTTCCCTTCCTGAATAAAAGACTAAAAAACAGAGGTCCCTGCCAGTGGATGCTGGATTGAGCTAAAGTTTGCACTGTGAATGTCGATCGTAATATTTTAATGAATAATAAAATATCTAAAAAGACAGGTGTTTCTCCATTGGCCCCTATTACATTCACCACAGCATACAGCAAAGACTTTTATGCCACCAGTAAATCATAAATATTTTCCCTCTTTGGCCCCGTACACACGGCTTATTCTGCCGCGGATTGGCGCCGTACTGCGCGCCGGATTTGCGCTGCAGTACGGCACCAATCCGCGGCAGCAATTACGGTAATCCACTGCTCTCATAGAGAACAGTGGCTTCTGTCGCTCCTCCCCGCTCGGCGAATCCGCCGCGGGGGTGAAAGTGACATGCACATTATTTATGGCGCGGACGCGCCGTAAACAATGCATTGTCTATGGGGCCGGGAGCGGCGCCCCCGCCGCGCTCCGGCCCCGCCCTCGTCCCGCCCCTTATTCATGGCGGATTTGTGCGCTCAATACGGCGCACAAATCCGTCGGGAATAAGCCGTGTGAACAGGGCCTTAGAGTATGATGATATCCATGGTAATATCATTAGTCAGTTAGTGCATTTTGTACCCAAACATATGTACTATCTCCTAGTGCGCTTATGAGTGCTAATCCACATATTCCCTGGTTATTTCAGAAAGTTTTTTTTAAATGTGGCGGCTCCAGATGTAATATGTGCCATCTCGCTGTTTCTGACTTTAAAGAGTTCCCCATAGACATACACTGTCATCAAAATAATAATAAAAAAATATAAAATTAATTAATTGCAATAGTGTAGTATACACTATTTGATGGAAACAAGTTGAAACGTTGTTCGGCACTCGATAAATAAAAAACATATAAACTTTATTGTCCCATTTAAAAAAGTAGTTTAAAATCAAACAACAGACATTTCTTGGCTATTGACGCGTTTCGGGTCTACTCAACATTGTAAAGTGCTGCGGAATTTGTTGCCGCTACATAAATAAAGATTATTATTATTATTACTATACAAAAATGAACCCTTAGTCATAACACTATTTGATGCCCAGAATGTAATCTTGCAATAGGATGTACGTCAAGAAAAGTAAAAACTTGTATCACTGAGCATCTGAATAACATTAAGGGAGACGTGTTTGATTGGGTTTTTCACCCCTTTCTGGCGTGAAATGCGCAAAAGTGAGCAGTCTGGGGGAGTGGAACCACACTCGTGATATTAGACACATATATGAATGCAAACCTAGGCTCATTACTGCTCGGACAGGCAGACCTATCTCAATGTGCTGTGCCTGAGCCTGAGGAGTCGAAGTAGAGCTGGATTTGCTGGTAGGGCAAAAAATTTCCAATATTTCTCAACTTCCACCAGTGCGATAATAACAAGTAATTTATGATAATTATCAAACTATATAAAATGAAATTATTTACATTAAATAAAAATTTTTATCATATAAAATTAATATACAAATATATAATATTCCCAAATATATAAATATCTCCTATAAAATGTATTTAAAATTAAGAGAATCTAAAACTAATTTTTCATTAAAGGAGTTGTCTCCCTTCAGAGTTTCAGAGAATGCATGAATGAAATACTCTGCCACTTCCTGGTTCAGACTGACTAATTTGCATAAGCTCCATGCTTGTACAGCTCTGTGCTCCATTGTGCTTTCAGTTGCTAATTAGATCAGATTAGCTTCTCAAACTACTAACAGGACTTCTTATCTGATCCCCAAAACAAAAGCCCTAATTACAGTTCTGTTTATTTTACATAAAACAAGCTTTTTACTGCTGAGCAGAACAGGACACTGCTGTGACCTTTGTGATGACATCACTCACTGTTATCTCATTGAACAAACAGCAGGGGGAGAATTGTTTACAGGTTGGTTACTGAGGTAACTGAAATAGCCAGGGAGGTCATACATTCACTTGTATCTCCTTAGGGAAAACAGAGGAACAAAGCAATATATTTGGAAAATGTCTTTATTTTGTGTTCCCTACATTTTGAAAGCTATTCTTTGTAGCGAGACAACCCCTTTAAATAACCCAATGAAGATGTTGTTTAGATTTTAAAATTTGTCATTTTTAATACATTAAATTTCAAATTTATTTTTGCTGCTCTCACCCTTTATTCTACATACAGCAAGAGCCAGCACAGCACAGGTCTTGCTGGGATCTGTGGTCCACCAAGCAGGATCACTACCATAGTTTCTATTTACGGACATGCTATTGTAATGACGTTTGTTTGGTGCATTACTAATGCGTCTAAGTTCCATAATGCGCCAAACACACAGGTGAGGGGCGGGGAACTTTAGACTCCATTTATAATCGCACAAAAACCGCTTTCATACATTCAGGCGCATTATACACTGAAAAATAGATGAGACAATGCACTTTGATGCTCCTAGTTCCAGAAACGTCTCCCCAAAAGAAAAACTAATAATGTATCCGGGGCAGCCAAACATTCTATTGACATTCATAAAAAAAACAAGCGGATGCCTTTTCTTTTTTTGGACTTAAAAACCCGACTGAGGTGATGACTGGAAGCATAAGCTTCTTAACAGAGGCTTTTTGGATTATTAGGGTTTGTTCACACGGTGTCTTTTAAGTCCGCACTTTGTGGCGTAATTGCGCTGCAATATGGACTGTAACTACGGTAATCATAGCTCTTATAGAGAGCTATGAACTACGTCCGTCTTCCCCGTCACTTACTGTGAGCACGTCACTTCTTCCCGTCGCCGGGGATAATGAAAGTGAGTGGAGCCACCCCCAGCACTTTAGCAGTACTTGCTGGCCAGCGTGTACTTCTAAAACATCCGGCGTCTTGCGGCACACACAAGTACACGCTGCAAGACGCCATGCGAACATACCCTCACTCTCCGCACTCACTTCCCGATGGGTCTAAACTATAGAAATGATCCGTTATATTTTTATTGAATTCTAGCTTACAAGCTTCAATGTGTATACAGCAGTCCATTCACATTTATTCAATTCCAATATAACATATGGTAATTACTGCCTTAGTATTATACTCTGTATTTCATAGTTGTAGAACGCTCCAGCTGTTAGTAGGTTAATGTCTAGTGCCTTTGATAGGCTTTGTTACACTGTGAGGATTGGTCCATTTAGTATTGAAATACTTTCATGTGTGGTAGCAGCACTAGCTGTGATCAAGGAACCTTCAGTTCTGAAACGCGTAAGCGTTTCTAGGCTTCTTTGGACTATGGATTTTTTAACTATGTGAAATAAATTTCTATACAGATTTATTAATATTTGGGAACCTGTTAATTCCAAGCTTTCAAATGGGTAGTCTCACTTTGTGAAAACTTCATCCCAGGCTGCTCGTAGCTCACTGTGAGCCGGCCATGCATGTGAATGAGGATGATGGCAAGAGCGGCGTTCTCCTCATTCACCTACATGGGGGTTCCGAGTATAGCTGAGCGCACACACAAAGAATTTCAAGAAGTGAGACTACCCCTTTAAATTTAATTGACGTGTTATATTTATTCTGTAGGTCAATATGTATGCAAGGGCCAAAAATACGGCTACATCATCACTACATGTCACTATAGTGACTGATATCATCATAATGTTCTGAAAAAATCAGTATACCTAGAGCAATATTACCAATAACAAGAATATACAAACACCAAATAATACCGCCACATATCACTAACAGACATTGACTAATACCACTCACTAAATCAATATACCAAGAACAATACCAACAATGACAACAATATACAAGGACCAAATAAGAGCTCCACATCATGACCAGATATCATAACTATAAAGAGACTGAATAATACCATTGTACTGCTACTGAATACAAACCATTACACTAAGACCAAGATTACCGCCATACAGTGACCATATAGTGGTAGATAGCAGATGGATGGAAATGCTCTATAGACATATACTATACATGATTACAGAACAGTTACATCCAGTGACTCACAGGTGACATCTTGTTTTCCTTTTCCTTGTTTTTCCTCCATCTGTTTCAGACCTCCATGGTAACTTTTTCCTGCTGCCACTCGTCTCTGCTGAATATCCACAGAAACATTGTAGGCCTCACTTTCCCAGCACTTATCTGAGCCCCTCTTCTCAGCAAATTCCCCATCCATAGCCCCCTAAGTGGTCATAATGCCTCACACAGCACTAATACCCCCAAACAGTAAAAATGCCCTCACATTTGTGATGCCCTAGGTAAGTAGGCAGACAATCAAAATTGTAAGTAGTTACACACCCCAAAAATTAGGCAGGCAGAGAGGTAGACCGCTACTTGTAGATAGCTTAGACCCTCCAAGTTAGTTAGGCAGATAAGTAGGCAGATTTTTTTCTATTAAAAAGGTCCAGCCCCCATTAGGTAGATATATAAGTCATCCTTCATTAAGCATAAAGCTATGTAAGCCTCCATTAAATAGACAAGCCCCACACCAGATAGGTAGAGCACCATTAGGTACATAGGCCTCAATTAAAGTTGTTTTCTAACTACAAAGATCATGTCTGTAATGATGGGGACAGTAAAAAATAAGCACTTTTGCAATTGGTTTATATTACCTAAATCATTTAGTATAGCAGCTGTTAGCTAATCTATATGTTTTACACCTCAAACTGCAGTCTGGGGTTGGGCCACGCCCCCGTTTTCTGTGATTGGCTCCTGATATTTAGTTAAACCTCCTGGATGGGACACACCCTCTGTGCAGGACATGCCCCCTGTGCTGTGATTGGCTGTCTGTGCTCACTTCCCTCAGAGCTGTGTGAAAATGAAACTGCCTCAGCTTCCTGTGCTGGCTGCTGGCTGTGTCTGTGTAATAAAGGCTGCCTGAGCTCTCTATGGTCCTCTCCAAGTGATAGCTCTATGTGAAGGATCTGGAAAATTACTGAGTCTCTAGCTGCTATATTCACACTTCCCCATATCACACCGCCTTATACATGCTGCTCCTCCCACCCATATAACACATACTTATTCACTCCTCTACCCATATAACACACTCATATACACTCTGCTACCCCCACCCATATTACACACCCTTATTAGCCCCCTCCCACCCATATAACCCAGACGTATACACTCGGCCTGATAACAGAGAGGGGAGCACGTTGCATTTCTCACATTTTTTTTCATCAGTTCAGACTGTATTTATAACTAAATACAGCAATGCAGATGTTCTGGTTACAAGGAGCTGGTGGAGGAAGGTGACAGCTCTCCAGACATGAGAACTGACCATTACAGGAGTTCTGCAGAGCTGTGACATCCTCTCCCTCTCCCTGCTCACACAGAATGTTGATGATGACTCAGGAGGGAGCAGGGAGGGGGTGTGATGATGGCACCAGTCTTCATTGGGAGAAGGAACTCGCCCCTGGATTTGAAGCTGTAAGACAAAGAGAAACGGCTCCTGTCTGTGAAAGCCTGTAGTTAGAAAAACCCTTTAAGTAGTCAAGCTCCTATTACTTTAATATGTATGACCCAATCAGGTAGATAACAGCAGGCACCAGAGACAGCTGTTTAACCATTTAGACACTATAGTGAACGCGGCCGCAAAGTAATAGAACCTGCGTCTTTGCACCCTTGGCACCAAAAAGGATCAAAAATAAAAAGGTATATATATTTCAGCGTGTGGAATTACATAACTTATAAATCTGTCATGTTATTTAACTTTTATGAAAAGCCCTTACACAGCTCTGTATACTGGAAAATACAGAGGTTATTGCTATCAGAAGAAAGTAATGCATAAATATTGATTTACACAATAAAAATACTTAATTTTTTTTTTAAAAAAAGTGTTACAACCTAAAAAATGCTACAAATT
The DNA here is from genome assembly GCA_025379985.1 of Phyllomedusa bahiana. Classification (NCBI taxonomy): domain Eukaryota; kingdom Metazoa; phylum Chordata; class Amphibia; order Anura; family Hylidae; genus Phyllomedusa; species Phyllomedusa bahiana. The sequence goes on along the minus strand of JAODAL010008640.1, from coordinate 39,762 downwards.
GGGTGGATGTAAACGTATCAACCCACAGAGTAAAACTAATTGCTGTATTTTCTCTGCCATGCACCCAAACAGTAGTTTACACCCACATATAGGGTATTGCTGAACCTGGAAAAAAATGCGCAATAAATGCTTTTTTCCAGGAGTCCTTCTTAAAATGAAACATTTTCAGATAAAACTGCATTTAATTGGAAAAAATATTTTTTACATTTTCACAGTCTAACATAAAAAAAAAATCTGTGACACATTTGTGGGACCAATATACTCACTACATCCCTGGATGTATTTCTCAAGGGGCGTAGTTTCCCAAATAAGGTCTTTTTAGGCATGTTCATGAAATTTTGGCACCTTAGGGTGTCCACAAACTTGTAATGGCACCTACAAAAATTCTTATGAAAATTCCATAGGTGCTCCTTCTACTCTGGGGCTTGTGGTTGAGCGTAATAGGGCCACATATAGGAAATCTCTAAAACGTCAAAATCAGGGGAATTAATTTTGAGTTGATTTTCCCTGTTATCATCTACCCTGTTCCAGGAAAAATGGATACAAATTGAAATTCTGTATAAAAAATTGAAAGTTTCACCTTCACTTTACTTTAATTTTGGTGAAACCGCAAAATGGTTAACAAACTTCCTAGATGCTGTTTTGAATACTTTAAGAAGTGCAGTTTTTTAGAGTCACTTATGGGTTAGCTAACAATAAGGCCACTCAAAGCCATGTCAGAACTAGACTGGTGCCTAAAATATGCAAAATTGTTACTAAATTTATAACCCCGTAAAAAATAAAGTAAAAACGCATTTTAAAAATTATGCAAACATACAGTAGAGATATGCTTGTAATAAACTATGTTGTATGGTATAACTATCAGTCTTACACACACATATTTTTGAACTTTGAAAATTGCAAATTTTTTACAACATTTTTTTTTTACAAATAAAGGATTGTGATGACCAAACTTTCTTACTAACTTAAAGCACAATGTGTCACAAAAAACAATCTCATGGATAGATAAAAGTATCAAAAGTTATTCCCACATAAAGTGACACGTGCCAGATATAAAAAATGGGACTCTGTTGTTTGGTGCAAATCTGGCTGCATCCTTAGGCCCTATTCACACGGCAGTTTTGGCCGCGGTTATGGCCGCGGGTTCTGACGCGGTTTCCGTGGCCAAATCGCACCCACTTTATTAACATGGTTTCCTATTGGAAACCGCGTTAATATTCACATGCCGCGGGTTTGGCGGTCGGGCATAGTGACGTCACAGACATCCCCAAAGACATTCTAGACCTTCTGGGCTGTCTGTTAGGAGACAACAGTCGCACGGTCATCTGGCTGTTAGTGCTGACACAGACGGTTCATCCCCCTTCCCCGCGGAGTGATCCGTAATATACAGCTGACATACCACAGTGATCGTGCAAACTCTGCTTTAGAGGTCGCACCATCTCCAGGACGTCCTTTACCTCTTTTATGCCCATGCATTAAGCCCCTATCTAGACAAAAGGAGCAGTGTTGTCCACATTCCTGTCCACAGTAATGGCTCCCATGGACTAAATGTATGGACACGACAGTCATATGACTCTAGGTATCCAGGTAACAGTAGACTATAGAGGAGCAGAACTTCTCCAGTATTACCACCTCCAGCAGCGTCTTATCATGTGACCACCACAAAGGTAATGTTACCCAGGTATCCAGGTAACTGTAGTGTATGGAGGAGCAGAACTTCTCCAGTATTACTACCTCCAGCAGCGTCTTATCATGTGACCACCACACAGGTCATGTGACCCGTGGTATCCAGGTAACACTATTGTATGGAGGAGCAGAACTTCTCCAGTATTACCACCTCCAGCAGTGTCTTATGTGACTACCACACACGTCATGTGACCCCTGGTATCCAGGTAACAGTAGTGTATGGAGGAGCAGAACTTCTCCAGTATTACTACCTCCAGCAGCGTCTTATTATGTGACCACCACACAGGTCATGTGACCCTGGTATCCAGGTAACAGTAGTGTATGGAGGAGAAGAACTTCTCCAGTATTAGCACTTCCAGCAGCGTCTTATCATGTGACCACCACACAGGTCATGTGACCCTAGTATCCAGGTAACAGTAGTGTATGGAGGAGCAGAACTTCTCCAGTATTACACACCAATCCACAGTGTCTTATCATGTGACCACCACACAGGTCATGTGACCCCTGGTATCCAGGTAACAGTAGTGTATGGAGGAGCAGAGATTCTCCAGTATTACCACCTTTCCAGCAGAGTCTTATCATGTGACAACCACACAGGTCATGTCGACCCTGGTATCCAGGTAATAGCAGTGTATGGAGGAGCAGAACTTCTCCAGTATTACTACCTCCAGCAGCGTCTTATCATGTGACCACCACACAGGTCATGTGACCCCTGGTATCCAGGTACAGTAGTGTATGGAGGAGCAGAACTTCTCCAGTATTACTACCTCCAGCAGCGTCTTATCATGTGACCACCACAAAGTCATGTGACCCTGGTATCCAGGTAACAGTGTGTATGGAGGAGCAGAACTTCTCCAGTATTCACCCTCCAGCAGGTCTTATGTGACTACCACACAGGTCATGTGACCCTGGTATCCAGGTAACAGTAGTGTATGGAGAAGCAGAACTTCTCCAGTATTACCTTACCTCCAGCAGCGTCTTATAATGTGACCACCACACAGGACATGTGACCCTGGTATCCAGGTAACAGTAGTGTATGGAGAAGCAGAACTTCTCCAGTATATACCCCTCCAGCAGAGTCTTATCATGTGACCACCACAGTCATGTGACCCTGGTATCCAGGTAACAGTAGTGTATGGAGGAGCAGAACTTCTCCAGTATTACCACCTCCAGCAGCATCTTATCATGTTACCACCACACAGGTCATGTGACCCTAGTATCCAGGTAACAGTAGTGTATGGAGGAGCAGAACTTCTCCAGTATTACTACCTCCAGCCAGCATCTTATCATGTGACCACCACACACGTCATGTGACCCCTGGTATCCAGGTAACAGTAGTGTATGGAGAGCAGAACTTCTCCAGTATTACCCCTCCAGCAGTGTCTTATCATGACCACACACAGGTCATGTGACCCTGGTATCCAGGTAACAGTAGTGTATGGAGGAGCAGAACTTCTCCAGTATTACTACCTCCAGCAGCGTCTTATCATGTGACCACCACACAGGTCATGTGACCCTGGTATCCAGGTAACAGTAGTGTATGGAGGAGCAGAACTTCTCCAGTATTACCACCTCCAGCAGTCTTATCATGTGACCACCACACAGGTCATGTGACCCTGGTATCCAGGTAACAGTAGTGTATGGAGGAGCAGAACTTCTCCAGTATTACCACCTCCAGCAGCATCTTATCATGTGACCACCACACAGGTCATGTGACCCCTGGTATCCAGGTAACAGTAGTGTATGGAGGAGCAGAACTTCTCCAGCATTACCACCTCCAGCAGCATCTTATCATGTGACCACCAGACAGGTCATGTGACCCTGGTATCCAGGTAAAGAGTAGTGTATGGAGGAGCAGAACTTCTCCAGTATTACTACCTCCAGCAGTGTCTTATCATGTGACCACCACACAGGTCATGTGACCCCTGGTATCCAGGTAACAGTAGTGTATGGAGGAGCAGAACTTCTCCAGTATTACTACCTCCAGCAGCGTCTTATCATGTGACCACCACACAGGTCATGTGACCCCTGGTATCCAGGTAACAGTAGTGTATGGAGAAGCAGAACTTCTCCAGTATTACTACCTCCAGCAGCGTCTTATCATGTGACCACCACACAGGTCATGTGACCCTGGCTATCCAGGTAACAGTAGTGTATGGAGGAGCAGAAATTCTCCTTTATTACCACCTCCCGCAGAGTTTTTTCATGTGCCCACCACACAGGTCATGTTGACCCTGGTATCCAGGTAACAGTAGTGTATGGAGGAGCAGAACTCTCCAGTATTACACCTCCTCAGCATCTTTTTGTGACCACCACCAGTCATGTAAACCCTGGTATCAGGGGTAACAGTAGCGTATGGAGGAGCAGAACTTCTCCAGTATTACCACCTCCAGCAGTGTCTTATCATGTGACCACCACACAGGTCATGTGACCCTGGTATCCAGGTAAAAGTAGTGTATGGAGGAGCAGAACTTCTCCAGTATTACACCTCCAGCAGTGTCTTATCATGTGGACCACCACACAGGTCATGTGACCCCTGGTATCCAGGTAACAGTAGTGTATGGAGGAGCAGAACTTCTCCAGTATTACTACCTCCAGCAGTGTCTTATCATGTGACCACCACACAGGTCATGTGACCCTGGTATCCTGGTAACAGTAGTGTATGGAGGAGCAGAACTTCTCCAGTATTACCACCTCCAGCAGTTGTCTTATCATGTGACCCACCACCACAGGTCATGTGACCCTGGTATCCAGGTAATAGAGTGTATGGAGGAGCAGAACTTCACCGTCTTACCCACTTTCAGTCAGTGTCTGTGAACAACAGATCACCTTGGTATCCAGGAAAGTAGTGTATGGAGGAGCAACTTTCTCCAGTATTAAAAAACACATAACATTCTTCTCTGTCTCATCTTTCTGCTTTGTTTTACAGTTAACTTTATTTATAACAACCTCGAAGCAGTTGTGTTTTATAAATCACCTTTATTAACAACCTGACATCACTTGGAGAGACAGCAGTTCTACCAGTAAATCCATAATGAAGAAGCTGCTGGAATAATAGTATTAATAATGATTGTTCCACCATTATTCCTATTTGGTTGCCTCAGAGATGTCACGTGACCATCGTTTTGTCCATAGAATTACTCAATGGAGGCCATTTCTGTGGAGGCCTACTACAATGGTATACAGTAGTTACAAGAGCAGAATTTGTAATACGTGTATATTCAAAAATTGTGCTACAAGCCGGTGCACTTGGCTTTCACTTTGCAGCACATGGAGCAGCTGCCATGTGGTTTAAAAAAAAAAAAGAAAGGCATCTAGACTATTCTACACTAGCTAATATACTACATTAAAAATCTCACTATACAGTTGCTAACATTGACAACACTAATGTTCACGCGGCAAGATTGGTGCATGAGAACATATGCTCCGTTCCAGACCCAAGCACACATCACAAAAGCGTATGTTCACACGCACCAAAATCGCCGTGTGGACATACATTCACCCAAAAAAAAATAAAAAATAAAATTATATTAATTATTAAAAATCTTAATTAATACACATTAATAAATAAAGTAAATGACTTACCTCTGAGATCAGAGACCCTACGTCCATATGCATCCGGCGGTATGCTGGGGGCTGTGGAGCAGACATTATTCTCCTCTCCTTTACCCATATAGAATGAAGGCATTTGCAATTGCACATTGCATCAGAAAAATTAGCCCTCCTATTAAATTGATACAAAATCTAATCCAAACATAATATTCAAATTTTAATCCAATGCATTTTTCGGATGCACTTTTGGTATCAAAATCGCATCCAAGACGTACCCAAATGTATGTTGCGCTTTTGGATCCGCTTTCGGGAGTGCAAAAGCGCACTCCATCATTTCCTATGGGGATTTCTCTTGCGTAAAAAAATGCAAGAAGAATTGACATGTCATTCCGAAAAGCGCATCGGCGATCTCTCGTTTTACATTGGAATCAATGTAAATCCCACTGCACATTGTTAGATACGTTTTTTTGGATCCGTTTTGCTTGCGAAAAGCGGATCCAAAAACGTTGTGTGAATCAAAATAATAGATAAAAACAGTATCAAGTGGACCAATGATCTAATGTTTAGGCTTGCACTCACCTACAGGGGAAAAAGCTTGTTGGCCCCTTGGCATGCTGGAAAACTGATGGAAACTGACAGACCCTGATATTCCTCGAGTAACATTGGTGTCTGTCCTGTAATGGGTCCGGCACCACAGTTATTTTTGTCTGGCTGTTCTTATAATGGAAAAGTAAAACGGATATCACAGCACAGGTGGGCAGCTAGCCTCATATGAAAACTGTGTTCCCGTCTCACACCTAGAAGGAATAACGATAGGATATGCCATCAACGTGTGATAGGTGCAGGACCCACCTCTGGGACCCACACCTATCACACCCACCCAAGAACCTCTGTTCAGAAAAGAGCATAGTTTGTGCTTGTACACGACTCTCCATTCTGTTCTGTGAAAGTTTTGAGTACAGCTGAACACAGCGCTCCACTGTACTGGGAAATCCCATAGAACAGAATGGAGAACCCAGCGCTCCCTTGTACTGGGAACTCCCATAAAACAGAATAGAGAACACATTGCTTCCCTGTACTTGGAACTCCCATAGAACTGAATGGAGAACACAGCGCTCCCCTGTACTGTGAAGTCCCATAGAACAGAATGTAGAGAACACAGCGCTCCCCTGTACTGGGAACTCCCATAGAACAGAATGGAGAGAACACTGCGCTCTCCTCTACTTGGAATTTCCGTAGAACAGAATGGAGAGAACACAGCGCTCCCCTGTACTGGGAACTCCCATAGAACAGAATGGAGAGAACACAGCGCTCCTCTGTACTGGGAACTCCCATAGAACAGAATGGAGAACCCAGCGCTCCCCTGTACTGGGAACTCCCATAGAGCAGGAGTGCACTGTGCTCCCCTGTACTGGGAACTCCCAGAGAACAGAATGGAGAGAACTCAGCGCTCCCCTGTACTGGGAACTCCCATAAAACAGAATAGAGAACACATTGCTTCCCTGTACTTGGAACTCCCATAGAACTGAATGGAGAGAACACTGCGCTCTCCTCTACTTGGAATTTCCGTAGAACAGAATGGAGAGAACACAGCGCTCCCCTGTACTGGGAACTCCCATAGAACAGAATGGAGTACACAGTGCTCACCTGTACTGGGAACTCCCATAAAACAGATTAGAGAACACAGCGCTCCCCTGTACTGGGAACTCCCATAGAACATAATTGAGAGAACACAGCGCTCCCCTCTTCTGGGACCACCCATAGAACAGACTGGAGAGAACACAGCGCTCCCCTGTACTGGGAACTCCCATAGAACAGACTGTTGAACCCAGCTCTCCCCTGTACTGGGAACTCCCATAGAACAGAATGGAGACCAGCCTCCCTGTACTGGAACTCCCATAGAACAGAATGGAGAACACAGCGCTCCCCTGTACTGGGAACTCCCATAGAACAGAATGGAGAGAAACAGTGCTCCCCTGTACTGGGAACTCCCATAGAACAGAATGGAGAACACAGCGCTCCACTGTACTGCGAAATCTCATAGAACAGAATAGAGAACACAGCGCTCCCCTGTACTGGGAACTCCCATAGAACAGAATGGAGAACACAGCGCTCCCCTGTACCGGGAACTCCCATAGAACAGAATGGAGAGTTTGATGCAAGCGCAGCCAACCTCTATTCTGAGAAGTGACGTTCGGGGGTCCATTCCCTATACAGTATAGGTGCGGGTCCCATGGGTGGGACCTGCTTCTATCACACTTTGATGTCATCAAAATGTGAGATGGAAAAACCCTTTGAACAATCAGTCAGAGGAGCAATAGAGTTTCTAGCACTGTTCTTCAAGATGTTACAATCAAAGGTCCCTCTGCCCCATTTGTGGAGCATAGGACTATGAATACATAGAGGCCCTGTTAGAGATTTCCATCAAAAAATCACGCACAGGGGTGCAACATATGTAATCTGTTATATATGGTCTCCCCTATAATTGTTACCACATTTTTTCACAAGTTAGTATGACAGCACGTCATGGTTTGCGAAAGCTTTCAGCAGTGAATGCGATATTGTAAAGAGAACATGGTAACTATTAGCGGCTTCAGTTCAGAATTTACTTTCTGCAGATTTATCACAGAGACAGAGATCATTTTGTAGAGTAACTTATTTTACTTTAATTATTTCATTTATCTTATGAGCCTTATACACAAATGGCTTATGGATGAAAACTGTCTGGAACAAAGAAAGTCTTAGAACTAGACAGTTTTCATCTATGTCCCCCAAAGTGTCTGCCAAGTAGATGCTTGTTTAGAATGGTATACGCTCACACATGAAGAGCTGAGTGATCACATTCCTTACATATTGTAGAAACGGACAAGCTGTCAGCCTGAGGAGGGAAAGGACAAAATGCAAAGTTAAAAGTTGCAAAGGAATTCTCCCAGACAACAGCGAATGGCTGCAGGTACGGTACTGTTTGGGACAATATTCAGGACTAGGTCTAATTTAACCTGAATTTAAGGGTTTCAATTTTGGTAGGGCCAGTTAGAATTTTTAACTTAACCCCCCCCCCCCCCAAAAAAAAAAAATTAGTACATTTTTTATCTTTTCGGGACATGCTTGCACCAATTACAGTGAAAAAAGAGAGCTGGATAACCCTTTTAAGATTTAAGATCATGTCTCAAATCTCATTTGAAGAGCTATAACGTGTTGTCCCAGTAGGACCAATCAAGACATACAGTACTCAGTGCCAAAATTATTTGACTCAAGCATCCACTTTAGGGTGTCAGAAGTGAAAAATCTTGTGTAGGTGTATTTTATGGCACTTTTTCAACCATTTTTCTTGCATGCTCTGTACTGTATGAGCTGCTAAAAGCTCATGCGCTAAGGGATACTCGCGCAAATGCACAAGGTAAGGAATTCAGAAGAGAAGCTGCAGCTAGAAGGTACGTACGCAGATATGCTTATAGGCGCTGTGACGTTACTTATCTTAAGCATACTACCTGGACATTGATAATAAAGCCTCTGCACCTAATTATGGTCAAGTGTTCCAAATACACAATAAAAAATACATATAAACATAAAACAACTATAGGTAGATGATATGAGATCCACAATTACATAAATAGGAAATGTCTATAAAAAAAGACACAATATATATGTAGAGAGAATACCCATATTTAGGTTATCAGGATATAAAGATAAAGAACACAAAAAAAACAAAAATGTACATAAATTATGTACATGAAAAATAATCCTTAAAGGGGTTTTGCCAGGACGTGCCTTATCTGCTAAGAATCAAATGTAAACAAGCCATGCTGAGCTAAGAGAGAGAGAGACACAGCCAGAGCACAGAGCCATGCATAAGGGATCGTGTGAAATGTTCACTCACATAATCAAACTACAACTAGTGGATTCTGTATACAAAAGACAACATATTTCTCCACAGCAGCTTGAAAACTTCTTCATGTTCTCTGTCATCAGATAAAGCAAGGATCTACTCAGATAATCACACTACAACTAGTGGATTCTGTATACAAAAGACAACAGCTTTCTACCCGGTGCCTTGAAAGCTTCTTCAGCTCCCTTTCATCAGATAAGAAGCGTGCTCTGCACACTCGGCAGCTCTTGTCACTCGGCCTGGTCGTATCTAATAGAAGCTTTGAAGTAACTAAGGGCAGGTAAGGCAGCCTGTAGCTCTCAGGCTGCAATTTTTGTAATCACACATATTTAGAAAAGTGATTAAATCCCCATTTTGGAGGATCCCACGTCAACATTACATCGTGGCAAAACCCCTTTAAGGCCGTGAGTTGCAAGGTCTTCAAACAAAAAATCCAAAACGTTTCTCTCTGCAACAATTTTCTATCAAAATCTCCTTTTCGCGGGGAAGGAGTAACCACCTCTACCACAGGAAACGAAATAGCCAGTGGGTGTATCACGATGATGTTTTATATCCCCCAGATGCTTGAGGATTCTACGTCTAATCGTTTTCCCCACATATATCTGTGGATAGTTACACAAAGCCTTGTACACCACACCTCTGGTCTCACAGGTAGCATAAGTGTACATCTCAAAGACTTTTCCAGATACCAAATTGGTAAAAGTTTTGGAAACTGAAATAAAGCCACTCGCTTTGCATTGACCACATCTATAAATGCCCGTAGTTTTATTTTGTAGACACGACTGTGAAACTCAAGGAGGCGTAAAATGGCTACGAACCAGGGAATCGCCTATACTTTTTCCCCGCCTGAGTGTTATGCGAGGGACCTCGTATCTTTTAGCTGCAGCTTCTCTTCTTTACCTTGTGCATTTGCGCGAGTATCCCTTAGCGCATGAGCTTCTTTCAGATGAAGCTGTGCTTTCTGTGTTTACCCTTTGGACCATGGTGCGCCTGCGTGGCAACACGGATGTGAGCGTTGATGTGTTACTATGGCTTCTTATCTTGATTTTGTACATTGTAACTTTATTGAGTTCGTATGCATTGGCGCCTGCGCAATGTCATCTTCCGGACGCCGATGATCGGCACAGGTATTTATAACGGCTCCGTACCTACCTGTTTCTCTGCTTCCCTCTATCGTCGTCATCTACTGCATTATTTGTCACTGTTATTGCAGGACTACAACGACCAGGACATCCCTATTTATATGTTCTTCTTCAAGGGACGTAAGCATTATATATTTGTATCTATATTTATACGGATGTTTTGTATCAAGGTAATATTATCCTGGTATTGTGGCAATCTTTTTTCTGATCTCTGTTTCCCGGATGAACCCACGCCATCAGTGGGAGAAATGCGTCGGAATTTGTTTGCCTTTATGTATGTTTATGATTTAAAGGAGATTGCTGTATTGATTGGATGTTTTTTGTTTTAATTGTTGGCTTATAAGTATTGGTTGTATTTGTAGGGGTATTGTGCTTTTTGTTTTTTGTCTATGATTGTGCAGTTTTGGTAGGGTGTTCCTGTGTGGGGTCGCCCCTTTCTGGGCTGTTAGTCCGTTTATGAAGTTTTTTTTTCACAAAGAAGTATTTGTTTATTGGGATTCTTTTGCTTTATGTTTTAAGTATTATTAATAAAGATTACGTTTTAGAGTAGCATTTGTACCCTTAGGCATTGGACTATTCTAGTAGTTTGTTGTAATCTACATAAAGATGGCCTAAAAGTTTGACACCTATGGCCTATACTATAAGAAATTTACCAAAACCCTGAAACTAAGCTGCAGCATGATGCCCAAAAACATACAGTGGTCTAATAAGACAGGTTCCACACAGAACAGGCTTCCCCATGGTCCACCAAAGATGTTGAGTGCACATGATCAGCGACACTTCCAGAGATTGTCTTTCTAAAATAGATGTATCAGCACTGCCAGCATTGCCGCAGAAGTTACAGGGGTGGGAGGTCAGCCTGTAGGTGCTTATACCATACACCGCACACTGCATCAAATTGGTCTGCATTGCTGACGTCCCAGAAGGAAACTTCTTCTAAAGCTGATGCACTGGAATGCTAGCAAACAGTTTTCCAAAGACAAGCAGACTTAGGACATGGATTACTGGAATCATGTTCTGAGGTCTGATGAGACCATGATAAACATATTTGGTTCAGAGGTGTAAAGCTTGTGTGGCGACAACCAGGTAAGGAGTACAAAATCAAATGTGTCTTGTCTACAGTCAAGACTGGTGTTTGCAGTGTCATGGTTTGAGGCTGCATGAATGCTGCTGGCTGTGGGGAGCTATGATCATTGAATCAATGGAATGCCAAACCTTAGTACCGGGTGAACTGCAGCAGGCTTGGATCCCATCCTGTGTAGGGCTGCAGGACAATATTCCAACATGATAATGACCCCCAAACACCTCTAAGACGACCACTGCCTTGCTAAAGAAAATGAGGGTAAAGGTGCTGGACTGGCCAAGCATGTCTCCAGACCTAAGTCCTATTGAGTATCTATGGGACATCCTCAAGCAGAAGGTGGAGGAGCTCAAGATCTCGAACATCCACCAGCTTCATGGTGTCGTCATGGAGGAGTGGAAGAGGATTCCAGTGGCTGCAACCTGTGACGTTTTACTGAACTCCATGTCCAAGAGAGTTAAGACCGTGCTGGAAAATAATGGTGGCCACACAAAATATAGATACTTTGGGCCTCATGCATGAAAACGGTCTAGGTGTAAGACTTTCCTTGTTGCTCATAGCAACCAATCGGAGCTCTCCTTTGCATTTTATATAGTGACCTCAAATAATTACAGGGGAGCCCTAATAAGTTTTATACCTAGGCAGTTTTCATACATGTCCCCCCTTGTGCACAAATTGCCTATTTTCACTTAGGGATTTATTCACTTTTGTTGCCACCAGTTTAGACACTGATGTCTGGGTGTTGAGTTATTTTGTGGGTACACCAAATTTACACTGTTATATAAGCAGTACACTGACTACTTTACATTGTATTCAAGTGTCATATCTTTATCAGAAGATGAAACTAAGACATTTTTCAAAGAATAACCACAAATATTCTATAATTAATAGATAAGTACTGTCATGTTTTTGCAAATCCTCTATGCATCTGTTGACCACACAAATTCCATTTGATCCTGGAGGTGAAAATCAAGCTTCTGTTTGACTGAGTTCTATCCAGCAAGGGCGTCAGTTAACACCAGTCTTGAGCACTCTCCCAGGTGTAGCTCTTCAGCTATATAGCCCAGCCTCTTGCTCCAGTCTGGGCCTTAGTATTGGCGTAGTAATGCTAGGCTCCGCATGCATTGTTTATCTTGATTTATGTTATGGTATTTATTGATTCCATGTTTAAAGTTTTTTGTTCCTGGTCCCTAGCCTGATGTTGTCGCCTGCCTGGTTCCTGACCTTGGCCCATCAGATCCCGGCACTGCCTTATCCATGGTTTTGAAGTCCCTTCCTCTGCTTATATCCTGACCTGATCACCTCGTACCTGTGCCTTGTCTCCAGTATGCCGTGCCTTCATACTGTTCCTGTGTCCGATGTTTCCGGTGCCTGCATCTTGTCCAACATCTTCCATTCTACTCCTTTGTTCCTCTGCTGTTCTTATGGTCACACATGGTCCAAGTCCACAGTTGATCTGGTGTTCCTCCTGGTCCAAGTCCACAATTCCTCTGTTGTTCCTCCTGGTCCGAGCCCACAGTTCATTTGGTGTTCCTCCTGATCCAAGTCCACATTTCCTCTGCCGTTCCTCTAGGTTCGTGTCCACAGTGCCTCTGGTGTTCCTCCTTGTCCGAATCAGCAGTTCCTTTGATGTTCCTGATGCTTCGAGTCCTCCGTTCCTCTAGTGTCTCCTTGTCCGAGTCCTCCGTTCATCTGGTGTTCCTCCTGGTTTGTCACAGCATTAATTCTGAGATATTCAGAGACATAGGGCGATATGTATGAATCCTGGCACTGACCGGTCAGTTATAAATAGCTTTAGGGTAGTATTGAATGTGTCAGAATGTATGAAGGTGTTCTTCTGCAGTTCATACATACAGGGCAGTGTAGAGCCAATACCACAAGTCTGGCTCTGCACACTTTACCCTGGTCTGTTCTTCTGCAGGTCATACTATACAGGGCAGTGTACTCGGGCCAATTTCCACAAGTCTGGCTCAGGACCACCTTTACTGGTATGTTATTCTGCAGGTCATACATAACAGGGCAGTGTAGAGCCAAACACACACGTTGGCTCAGGCACCCCCCCCCTTTTCCATCGCGTCATGTTCTTCTGCAGGCTCCACACATACAGGGGGGGGGGCGACAGTGTAGGGCCATACCACAAGTCTGGTCAGGCACCACACTTTACCTGGTCTGTTCTTCCGCCAGGTCATTACATTACTGGGCAGTGTAGAGCCAATACCACAAGTCTGGCTCTGGCACCACCTTTACCCTGGTATGCTTTACTGCAGGTCATACATACTGGGCAGTGTAGAGCCAATGCCACAAGTCTGGCTCAGGGCACCACCTTTACCATGGTATGGCTTGTTTTCTGCAGGTCATACTACAGGACAGTGTAGTAGGCAATAACCACAAAGTCTGGCTCAGGCACCACCTTTAACTGGTTCTGTTATCCGCAGGTCATACATACAGGGCAGTGTAGAGCCAATACCACAAGTCTGGTTAGGCACCACCCTTTACACTGGGTCTGTTTTCTGCAGGTCATACATTACAGGGCAGTGTAGAGACCATTACACAAGTTTGGCTCAGGCACCACTCTTACCCTGGTCTGATCTTCTGCAGGGTCATACATTCAGGGCTGAGTGTAGAGTCCAATACCACAAGTCTGGCTCCAGGAACAACCTTTACCTGGTTGATCGTCTGCACGGTCATTCATACAGGGCAGTGGTGTTAGTGTCAATACCCCACAGGTCTCACTACTGCAAAAAGGGCATACGCTTTCATGGAATCCACTTATGATGCATTTATGCTTTCTATCATACATGGAAAAAACCTTTGAGACTCGTCGGTTCCCATATTTTGATCAAAAGATGTTTAAGCTGCCACGACTTTCAAGTGATCTCAAAATCGGGCAGTCCTATCTATCTTTACCTGTCAAATCGGCCAGAAAAATCGTTATACTTGGTGTACTATGATTTTAACCTATATGGGAAGGAAGGGGTGCTTCCATTAATGGGTTTCTGTACCCGCCCACTCTCACAGGATGTCATAAGAAGGGTCAGCTCTTTGCATGTGGGGTGTTTTTTATTTTTTCTCTCTGAATATTGGAGGTCGGTAGTTTTTTGGAACCAGCGAGAGGCCTGATTGGCTCGGATTGAGAGGTAAAGATAGCATAGGAGCTGCACGATTTTGAGATCACGTTGAAAGTCGTGGCGCTTAAACTTCTTTTGATTCAAAAATATGTGTAACCGAGAGTCTAAAGTTTTTTCATATACCACCAGTCTGGCGCAGGCACCACCTTTACTGGTTGGTATTACTCTACAGGTCATAAATACCGGGCTGTGTAGAGACAATACCACAAGTCTGGCTCGGAACTAACTTTACCCTGGGTTTTCTTCTGCAGGTCATTACATACAGGGGGATGTAGAGCCAATACCCACATGTATGGCTCAGGCCACACACCTTTACCTGGGTATGTTCTTCTGCAGGTCAACATACAGGGCAGTGCTCAGAACCAATACCACCAAGTCTGGCTCAGGCACCACTTTACCTGGTATGGTGTTCTTCTTCTGCCAGGTCATACATACAGGGCAGTGCTAGTGCCAATACCCCCCAAAACAAGTCTGGCTCAGGCACCACCTATTCCCTGGTCTTGGCTGTTCTACTGCAGGTCATACATACAGGCCAGTGTAGAGACAATACACAACATGTCTGGCTCAGGCACCACCTTTACCCTGGTCTGTTCTTCTGCAGGTCATACATACAGGGCAGTGTAGAGCCAATACCACAACGGTCTGGCTTCAGGCACCACCTTTACCTGGTTATGACTGTTTTCTGAGGTCATTAATACAGGGGCAGTGTAGAGGCAATACCACAAGTTTGGATCAGGCACCACCTTTACCTGGTCTAGGTGTTCTTTGCAGGTCTATTCCATTACAGGGTAGTGTAGACGACAATACCACAAGTTGGGCTCAGGAACCACCTTTACCCTGGTCTGTTACTTTTGCAGGTCATCCATACAGGGCAGTGTAGAGCCAATTCCACAAGTCTGGCTCAGGCTCAACCTTTACCTCTGGTCTGTCTGTTCTTCGGCAGGTCATATATACAGGGGCAGTGTAAGAGGCAAAATACCACAAGTCTTGGGGCTCAGGCAACCACCTTTACCTGTGTCTGGCTGTTCTTTGCAGGTTATACA
Source organism: Phyllomedusa bahiana (assembly GCA_025379985.1). NCBI lineage: Eukaryota > Metazoa > Chordata > Amphibia > Anura > Hylidae > Phyllomedusa > Phyllomedusa bahiana. Next base: position 24,241 of record JAODAL010008640.1, on the reverse strand, counting down.
TAAAGGGTAGTGTAGAGACAATCCACAAGCTGGCACTGGAACCACCTATTACCTGGTCTGTTCTTCTGCAGGTCTACCATACAGGGCAGTGCTAGAGCCAATACCACAAGTCTCGGCTCAGGCACTCTTTACCAGGTCTGGCTATTCTGCAGTCTCATACAGGGCAGTGTAGAGTAATACCTAAAGTCTGGCTCGGGCACAACCTTTACCCTTGTCTGGCTGTTCTTCTGCAGGTCATACATACAGGGCTTGTTGTAGAGCCAATACCCAAGTCTGGCTAGGCTACACCTTTTACCTGGTCTGGCTGTTCCCATGCAGGTCTATACATACTGGGCAGTGTAGAGCCAATACACAAGTCTGCCAGGCCACACATTTTTCATGTAATGTCTCTTCTGCAGGTCATACATAGAGGGCAGTGTAGAGCCAATACCACAAGTCTGGTTCAGGCACCACCTTTACCTGGTCTGCTGTTCTTCTGCCAGGACATACATACAGGGCAGTGTAGGGCAATACCCACAGTCTGGCTCAGGCACCACCTTTACCCTGGTTCTGGCGTTCTTTGCAGGTCAATACATACAGGGCAGTGTAGAGCAATACTCACAAGTCTGGTCAGGCACACTTTACCCTGGTCTGTTCTTCTGCAGGTCATACATACAGGGCAAGTGTAGAGCCAATACACAAGTCTGGACTCAGGACACAACCTTTACCCTGGTTGGCTGTTCTTATGCAGGTCATTACATACAGGGCAGTGTAGACCCCATTACCACACAGTCTGGGTAGGCACCACACCCCTCCCCGTTACCCAGGTCGGCTATATCTGTAGGTCAATATGAGGGCAGTGTAGAGCCAATTCCACAAGTCTGGCTAGCACCAACCTTTACCTGGTCTGGCTGTTCTTCAGCAGGTCATACCTTCAGGCACAGTGTAGGGCCAATTACACACAAGCTGGATCAGGCACCCCTTTAAAAAACCTGGTCTGTTTTCTGCAGGTCATACATACAGGGCAGTGTAGAGCCAATACCACAAGTCTGCTCAGGCACCCCTTTAACCATGGTATGGGCTGTTCCCTCTGCAGGTCTTACATTACAGGGCTAGTGTAGCAGACCAAATAACACAAGTCTGGCTGAGGCACCACTTTTCCCTGGTCTGTTCTTTGCAGGTCTACTACAGGCGCAGTGTAGAGCCAAATACCAAAGTCTGGCCTCAGCGCCACACCTTTAACTTGGTCTGCTGTTCTAGTGTTCTGCGCCATAAGATTTGGGGTCAAAGAAACATAAATGTGTCTACTTCTACGAATGTGGTGCGACGCCCTCAGAACACCCCTAATCTTTGACACACTAAAAAGTGTCTTAGGCACATTACAAAGGCACTTATCGTGACTAAGTTTTAAGTATGACTGTTCATACATTCTTTTTAGCTCAAAGTACACCAGAAAACTGGCACAGCCCAGTTCATACATGTCGCCCATACCGTGTGCTCAAATCCAGTAAAATTCAGCCAAACCGATTGGTCAGCTCTTCATAATATAGATGGACAATGACCCAAAACATAAAGCCAAAGCAACCTAGGGGTTTATTAAAGCAAAGTGGAATATTCTTGGATGGACAAGTCTGATCTAAACCCAATTGAGCAGCACTTCACTTGTTAAAGACTAAACTTTAGACAGAAAAACCCACAAACCAACAGCAACTGAAAACCGCTGCAGTAAAGGCTGCAGGGAGGGGCATTAAACTAGGAGGGGAAACACTATGGTGGTAAACGTCCATGAGTTCAAGACTTTGGTTAGTCATTGCCAAAAAAGGGTTTTCAACCAAGTATTAGAAATTAGCATTTTATTTACAATTATTTAATTTTTATGATTTCTTTTGGTCCTTTTAAATATCTAGGGAGGACCATTGTAAGGACGATGCAAAATCCTAAAACGCTTCATCCAATTGTAATGTGGATACCCTCAAATGAAAGCTGAAAGTCTGGACTTTATGTCCATGTCCATAATATAACTATAACTTGTATATTTTTCAGTAAACAGGTGCAAAATTTGTGTCAGTGTCCAAATATACGTATATGGACCTAACTGTATACGATTCATAATAAATATACCTAACGGCTTACATCCCTAGACTACATGATAGAGGAATTCATATGATGAGATGTTGTCCCCTGGTAATAGATATTCTACTCAAGATGGAGAGATAGACAGCAGAAATTGATTTCAGCAACACATCTCAGACAAGTTGGGATAGAATTAACAATAGTCTGGAAAAATAAGTGGTACTAATAAAAAGCAGCTGAAGAGTTAACAGCAGGTTAGAAAGGCAGAATCTCTGAGGCGCAAAGATGGTCAGAGGTTGACCAATCTGTCTAAAAAGTTTAAACAATTTCAGAAAAATGTTCCTCAACATAAAATTAAAAACAGGTATGATTCAGACATTCAGACCAACTCCTCTGGGCCAAAGCTCATTTAAAATGGAGTCAGATAAAATGGAAAACTGTTCTACAGTCAGATGAGTCAAAACTTGAAATACTTTATATAAACCAGAGGCTAGAGGAAAGAGAAAAAATGAAGGGACCACATATAATTTGTATCCTTAATTAAAAATAACAAATTATTTAAAAATAAAAACGATATGTGGTACCATACATTTTTCATAGCCAGCCAAGGTAAAACTGACAGTAGCAGCCTGATACTATCAGTATAAAAAGGTCCATGAATACTGGCCTCTTCCCATCATAAAAATATCAGCCCACAACCTCCCCAGAAGTGAACATTAGATGGTCTGCCTTTTGATGCAACATGGCTCTTCCCAGAAAAGCTGGGTGACTGTTGTGGGGGTTGGGACATCACCCAGCTTTCTCAGGAACTGAATAGCTTATCCAGCATCTAGAAAACCTGGGTTATGCCACATCCTCCACAGCAGGCACCAAGAAAATCTGGGAGAGAAGGGGTGATGTAGCTCACTAACCTCCCTCTATACAGAAAAAGTTATCCCTGCAGCCGTAGCTGGACTGAATAGTCTAGCTATGGGCCTGGGGCAAGCCCCCTGCAGCCAGTGACGTCAGGGGAACATCATGTGATGCTTCACCAGGACTGACTCTCCCGGTTAGAGTCAGGGAGAGTTGGAAAGTGTTTGCCCCTTTTCAAGGATGTGCAAACAGTGAAATTAAGAGCACGGACCCAGAGATTCAGATTCTATGCTCCGGAACATCCCTTGGAATCTGGGACAGTTTAGGGGCCGTTTACACGGCAAGTGACAAATACCGGTCGTTTATGCGACCTGTTATTTGCACTGTTTGCAGCGTCCCCACGCGACCCGCGGGGGAAGAAGGCTTTTCTCGCTCATGCAGGAATATGTGCCTTGAGATGCACATTATTCTGTCCGGAAACCGGATCGGGAAGAATGTGCATGCCCAAGTTTTTCGGGGTGTGCCGCGGGCGGAAAAAACCGCGGGCAGAAAAACACCTCGTTGGTGCAAGTGGGGGACTGCTGCTGCATGGGCTTTTCCATAACGACCCTTTTGCTCATTTTCGGGCGGTCTGAAAACTGCAAAATTGCCTAATAAACGGCCCCCGAAAAACCCGTGAAGTGGGGGACATACCATTAGAGGGTAACGGAAAAAAAACAGCGCGAATGGAAAGGACTGAGAGACAATGGGGAAGGTTATTTAGAATGAGAAACAAAATGTGCATGAGGTTTCAAAGTTCAGGATGTGTAACATGATACCAAATGGTGGAGCAGAAGAAAAACCCAAAAATGAAGCTGCAGTCCAAAATATACAAACCAAGGGCAGGTAGAAAAGGAAATGTAGCCAGGATACAAGAGCAATCACAGGCAAGATGAGCATAGGGAGTGAGGTTTAAATATCTCGCCTCAGCCACTGATTGGACACAGATTGAGGCTGTGCCACTGCCATCAATTTCTAATTGAGTTAAATTTTTATTAATGAAATGGAATAATGTCTAACTTTTAACTTCTAATGTGTTTTGTTGTGATTAAATATGGCTAGAAAAGATTTTCAAATTATTGCATTGTCATTTTCTTTTCATTTTACACAGTGTCTCAAACTTTTTCTTACATAGTAATATAGTTTATCCAGCTGAAAATGGAAAAATACCCATCAGGTGCAACCAAGGGTGTGGAAAGATATAGATGAAGAGTAAGGTAGAGGGAATTTTTAAGCTTTGTTTCCCCCCCACTGATGCAGACTTTGGAACCCAAAAGGAATATTTCATTCCTGATCCCAAAAAATATTCAGGACTGGATGTAGGAAACTGAAGTTTTTTATTCGGACTACATTATTATTTCAGTATAGTAGTATCTAAAGCCATTCTTGAAGCCCTCACCTGTTCTTGCTGAGGCCAACCCCTGAGGAGGCTATTCCACAGATTTATATTTCTCATGTTAAAGAAGGCTTTGCTTCTCTGAATTTTAAATCCTTTTTTCTCTAGCCGGAGGGAAAACCTGCTTAATTTTTGAGTGGGTTTTATATGAAATAGCTTTCATCATACTTTTTGTAGAGAACATTTATATATTTATATAATTATTCATGTCCACAGATTCTTATCGTTCTTTTCTCAAGACTAATAAGTTCATTTATACTAATCATTCCTATAATAGATGTTCTATTCCCTATTAGTTTGGTTGCTCGTCTTTGCATCTTTCTCTAGCTTCATATTAACATCCCTACGGATTCCCAGAACTGAACAGCATATTCCAGATGAGGCTGCTCCAATGCTTTATATACAGTAGCAATAATATTATATTCCTGTCCCACGAGTCCCTGCCTCTTTTAATACATAACAATTCATGTTGGCCTTAGAGGCAGCTGATTGACATTGTGCTGTTCTGTAATCAATGATCTACAAGAGTCCCCAGATCTTTCTCAGCAGGCAGTTCTCCTAGTTTTTCACCCCCGAGGTCATATGATGCCTGCAGATTATTTCTACCCAGATGCAGAACCTTACATTTATCCACATTGAACCTCATTTGTCAAGTGGATGCCCAAACACTCTATGCATCCAGGTCTGCTTGCAATTTATGTACATCTTCAATAGATTGTACTACACTACATACCTTGGAATCATATGCAAAAATAGAAACCGTGCTATTAATCTCCTTCCCTTTATCATTATTTATAATTCGAGTTGTATAACCCTACCGACGTGTTAAAAAGCAGATTTTTAGTACTGCAGGTTAAGTTTAAGATCAGACATAAACAGAAAAGGGTCCCTGTTTAAGCACACTATACTAAGCCTCTTGCATTCTGCCTGGAAATAGCAGACAACACAAAAAATAATATAACCAAAAAGTACTAGAACTAGAAAAATCAAACAATAATGAAGTATGAAACATAGCGTATTGCGGCATGTACCTTTGCGTGCTGCAATACGCCTGCTGTTGAAAGTATGTGCTGACCAGCGCGTACTTTCAACAGTACTACAGCCCAGCCTCCTATTCAGTTTAGGATTCCTCGGTGTGTAAGCGCCCGAAAAAGTGACATGTCACATCTTTTTATGGGCACGTACTGTGCTTTGGGGAATACGTCTGGTTATCATAGCACTCAATAAGTGCTATGATTTTACCATATTTGCGGGGCATACTTTCGGCGCATTACAGAGCAATTACACGCCAAAGTACAACTCGCAAATACTTAGTGTGAACATAAATACTAGACCCTCACAACTTGGCTGTAGGTGGAGCCCAAAATTAAAATAGGCCTAAACTTATTTGGGCCACAGATAGGTCTGGCCGCAGAGAATAGAAATAGCCATGCATGCATCTATGGGAATTCTGAATACAGCTAAGTCAGTGTAATCGACTGTATATAGAGCTCCTGTAAAGAAGAATGGAGAGTGCTGAGAATGTGCAGCCAGACTGTTCCTAAATTTTCCCTCTTTGGCTGGACATCTGTTGTGCAGACCTGGTGTATACATATACAGTATATTGTTATATAATATACAAACAAAAAGTATTGTTAATAATGCTAACAAAAAAACACGTCCATCAAGTTCAACCTTTCTCAGAACTAACAGGTTGATTTAGAGCAAGGCAAAAAAGTCCCCTGCCAATTGGACATGTATGGATATAGAAAATCCACATTGTCCTTACACGTGTATGCTGATATTTCTTGATAAATTTTTACATAATTTCTTTAGTAACTATATACTCACGTATAATCGACTTTTCAAGCAAATTTTTTGTGCTAAAAAAGCCATCCTCAGCTCATACTTGAGTCAGCCGTTGGTGTCTGGGTGCTGCCATGGTCTGGGTGCCGGCGGCGATCTCTTCAGCTGTATGTGCCTCTCTGAGAGACGGTATACTGCTGAAGGACACTATTGCGGAGCACCAGAGCGGTGTCCTGCCTCCACAATAGGATACCGGAAAAAGCTGCCAAAGCAGAATTAGCGGCCTTCCAGAGTATTGGCAACAGGCATGTGGTGCTATGTCAACACACTGCTGTGTGGCCTGCCTACATCACTGCCCCCTGTGCGGGGAAGAGGGACAGAGCACAGGGAGAGCCTTGTCAGAGAGAGGCTGAGTATGTGTATGGTTTTTTTTATTTTTTAAGGCTGACTGGAAACCATGCTGAACCTAAGGGGGAAGTTAACTGCCATATACGTATGCTATGGGGGAAATATACCTGCCTATACTGCCTATGGGGGACATTAAACTGCTTATACTGCCTCTGGGGGACATTTAACTGCCTATACCTGCCTAAGGGGGACATTTACCTGTCTATACTGCCTATGGGGGGACATTTATCTGCCTATAGTGCCTATGGGGAACATTTAGCTGTCTATACCGATTATGGGGGACATTTACCTGCCTATAACTGCCATTGGGGGCATTTAACTGCCTATGGGGGATCTATACTGCCTATGGGGGACATTTACCTGCCTATACCTGCCTACGGGGGACAGTACATGCCTCGGGGGTACATTTTATATGCCTATATAATTTGTTTTGTTTGTGACTATAGGTATATCTATTTTAATATGACCAGGGTTCAGTTGTGATCCTATTGCTGTAAACAATCACTAAAATGGCAAAATCCGCTAATATCGTACGTTGTTCTAGCCTGTGCAGTGGCTTTAAATTTTCCATAGCTGCTGATGTCCCATCTAGGCTTATACTCGAGTCAATTTTGTGGCAAAATTAGGTGCCTCGGCTTATATTCGGGTCGGCTTATACTCGAGTGTATACGGTAATTATTATAAATATATGTATGTTTTTGTTTTATTAGGGCACAGAAGGGGACTGGCAAGCCTCCATCACCGTGACCCATTGCTGCCAAGTAATAGGAGTGAGTTCTGAGAGCAGCATAGCAGGTCACTACTAGAGTATGTATGGAACTATCTTTTAGTTACGTTGGTTTAATAACTGTCTTTTTTTGAACACAAAACTTGTGGGGGTATGGGGGGTCTTAGAAAATCACATTTAAGCGTGTTGGAAGCACAATATCTTGGGTGTCCTCACCTAAACCTATGGCCTGAATACAGCTGTGTATATGTATATCTTCACACTACAAAGGACTTTTGTAAGTCTCTGTACAAGTTTACATAACTTAAACAACAGCATCATATGATCTACAAGATGAGCCTCACCCAGGAAATCACATATTATGCTACAAGCCACCCAAAAGGTGACAAGAGGGGAGTTTCCTATTCCTCAGTCTCTCCATATACATGTTACACACTGATTTTCATACGAGGAATTTGACATCTTAGGAAAGATCTTGTGATATCCCCTGCTGGGCACGGAGCACTGAAGGAAAATAATAGCTGGCAGCTATGTTTGCTGTAACGACTTCCTTAATTTTTTTGTGATCAGTGACAATGTTGTTGTGTCGCAGGTTGGAAATTCTGAAATGCAATCATATATTGTGAAACAATGCAATTAAATAATGAAACCTGTTAAATAATAACAAGTCTAAAAGAAAGCAAGCCCTCTAACACAACAAAACACAGCAGAAGTCAGCAGGCTCTGAAACACATGCAAACATTGAATATATGGAGCATTTCAAGTGCATTACTACTATATTTTCTATATGTATAAAAGTGAGGTCTAAAAAGAGTTTCATGTATGTATTCATAGCACCAGAGGCTTCTGATCACCATTGAAAAATCTGTACCAAAGTGCCCCAGCTACATGTCAATAGGTACGTCTGTCTACTGATGTAGTAGAGTGGCACACTAGCTTTTGTGTACCTCATCTACCAGAACTGGGTGAGACTGCAAACTCTGAACCCCTTGTAGTTATGTCCATGTAGCGTTGCTCAAATAGAGCGGTATTCAGTTCCAAATTGGTTCAAAAATAAAGCCACAAAAAAAAAAATGGGACATAAATTACCAAAAAAATACAAAGCTATCAATTATGCTCAATGGCTGAAAAGATACACTGAACTCCTGAAGCAGTAGGCGTTATTCTGGCCCACATGCTACATGGGAAAGATATAGCAGGGTGCCGGTTGTTAATGAGAACCTGCATCTAGATTACCTGTTCACAACCAGCATGCAAAAAGCCACAGTATAACACATAGGGAGACTGCACAAATGCAAAAATACCGCTGAAAATAGCATATAGATAAAGCGATACAAAGGGTAACGCCATTCATACAGGTACACCATGCCGGGTTACAGCCAATAACAGGCTGCCCAGCACTTAAAGGGTGTCTTGCACACAATATTTGTACCCTAAGCTCCCCAGTGTTTTGGGGCAAAAAAATTATAACCATATGAAAAATATTAACAAATATGAGGTATTAGTTGATACGGTAGCTACAGTACGCAAGCTCTTAAGCCCCGGCAAGGCTCCTCCGTACCTACACTATTAAAAATAAAAACACAAATAAATGGAAAAAAAATGATCAAAAAACTACAATTACTACAACCAAACTTTTCTCAAGCCCTAACCCTAACTATAACGCTATCCCTAATACAAACTTGCCACTTTTATGTCTACGATCTGGGGGGTTTTAGCCTCAGCCTGGCAATACCTTTAATCTGCTGGGGAATGCCCAGGATTTGCACTCCAGAGGGTATGCAAATGTGTCCTAAAACTTCTCCTAACCCTAAGTTGGTTTTACGGTTAGTGATTTGTAATAACTTTTAAGGGTTAACTTACAATTCCTCAAACCCTCTGGTCCCACTCTCCTCCCAGATGTGGCCTAACTTCCATTCCAAAGTCATCCTGTCACTCCCGATGAGGTCTTACTTCTGTTGACTGTCACCTCATTGCCTCAGTCGTGGCCTCACTTCTGGTAAAAGTCACTAATAGTGATGAGCGATTGTGTCAACTATCGTCATCGGGTTCGATAGCTCGGTTATCGTCAATTATCAAGACGGATTTCCGATAGTCGTAATAGTTTATCGCGGCTTGACATTAAAGTCTATGGGAGGAACAACACCTTCATTCTTACACCCAACAAGGCTGGAGAAGCTGAAATTAACATCCACAAACATGTAAACTGGTTACGTGCTACCATTTGGCAGGGGACGAATTAGGCAAACAAGAGTCACAGAAAAAAAAAATCACCACAAGCATTTCAATATCCTTGTCGCTATACTACAGCATGACCTCTAAACCTGCATCACCCACAAATTAAAAAGTGCCAGAAGGCAGTATGATTTTGAACCATCATTTTTCTTGAAAATGGACTTTGACTATAACCCGTCCTGGAAAGGAAACATGAGCCCCAAAACCCGCAAAGAACCCCCCCGATTAAAAAGTGCCAAAAAGAATTCTTTCAACCACCAATTTTTGTTTTCACTGGACATTGGGCTATCCCGTCCCTTTTGGGGCCCCAGCATGACCCTTAAACCTGTCCCGACCCACAGATTAAAAAGTTCTGGGGAAAGGAGCTTTGAAACCCCCATTTTAAATTGAAAATGGGCATTGACTAACCTGTCCTGGGAACCTACAACTGTTCAAGTCTTTCCCGTACCTCCCCCTTTTTTCAATTCCCGAGGAATATTTTGGGATCAGCTATTTTTTTACATGCCAATTTTTTTGTAGTTTTAAAATTTTAGAAAACACATTTTTAAAATAGGATGGGAAACCCACCCCCGTCCTTTTTTCCTTTTTTTTTAAATTTTATTAAATTTGGGGGGTCTCACGACAAAGGGGTTGCCTAGCTATTTTTTAAAAATCTTGCAAAAACAAGTCATTTTTTAACATGTGTCCATTAACAGTTCCCTACCTATTCCTGTTTTTGACAGGGACCCTCACCCTTGAGGGCCCCTTTTGACAATTTTGAAAAACAAATGGGCTGTTAAAAACCAAAATTTTTTAGAATAGGACCTGTAGTATAGCTGGGGGATTTCACAGCAAAATGCCCCCCAAAAATTCAAAAAATGGAAATCTTGAAGGGGACTTTTTGACCAAATTTTGAAGAAAAATGTCTGTTAGAAACCACATTTTTTACAAAAGGCCTATAGTATAAACTGCCTTTCACCGCAAAATGCCCCCAAAAATTCCCAAACATGACCCTTGAGACACTTTTTACAAAATTGTAAGAACAAAGTCTGTTTTTAAAAAACACATTTTTTAGAATAGGGACCTGTAGTTTTTTCTGCATTTAAAAGGCAGCATGACCCAAAAAATTATAAAAAGGGAACTTCTCAGCCACTTTTAAAAATTGTGAGGGAGAAATGCCACTTAGAACCAAACTTTCTTTTCCAAAAGGGGACCATGATTATAGTTTTTATCTCACACAACATGCCCCCAAAAAAAATTTATAAATATGACTTCTCACCATCTTTAAAAATTTTGGGAGGGAGAAATGCCACTTAGAACCCAAATTTTTTCTGTTCCAAAGGACCATATTATAGCTGAAACTTACGGGCCCCATGACCTCAAAACCTTTTAAACAATGCAAAAACCCTTCAAAAAGGATAAAGAGAGTAAATGGAAAAAAAGGGTTTTTTGTCAGCCCCCTTTGGGTTTGGTCTTTTACAGTCTAAACACACCAAAACCAAAAAAATGAACTTTTGGGGAACTGAAAAAAAAAATTGCAGAGAGAAATTTTCATTTTAAAAAAATTTTTCCAAGAGCCCTTTTCCTTTTTTGGAGGGGAAAAGTGAATTAAAAGGGCAACTAATCGGTGACCCCCGGCAATTGGGCTCCCAACATCATAGAATCCATGCCTGATTCATCTTAGAAAGTCAAACGATCAACTTTAAACCTGTGGAAACCCGGGTTTTGGGTTTGTTTTTTGTAATGACCCTCCAGCGGGTGCTGAAGGCCCCGCTCAGGAAAATGACGCGGGCTGTTTGGGCAGGAAAAAAAAACCTCTATGGCGTGGACGAGCGACTCGGGCCTTTCATCCATTCTGGATCCCCAAATCGTTTTGGGTCCGGAACCCATCCAAAAACATTGGTGTTGGAGCCGCAGAAAAAGTCTTTCCCCAAATGATCTTTAAAGCTGATCTCTGTGGGGGTTGGTTGGGGGCCCCTGCTTTTCCAGGGCGTTGGTGGGGTTGGTAAACAAAGTTTGCCAGGGGGTTCCCCCCATTAGGCTTCGGGCCCCCTTCCCTTTCCTGCTCCCTCCCTAGGGCAAATTTGGCCCACTCTACGGGCATCACCGCTGACGTTGTTCCACCGTAAACATTTGAAGAACTTGAACCCAAAAGCAACAGATGCCCTTCCATTGATCAATCAGCAGGCCCTCCTTTCCGGGCTTTTTAAACTCTCTATTTGGGGGGGTTGGAAGGAAAGTCTGGAGTTTTTTTTTTTGTACCGGGGACCCAAGGGGGGGCCACCCATAACTGTTTTTTTCATTTTAATGGCCTTAAGGGCGAGGATCATGTTGGGGGGAAAAGGGGGCACCCCAAGCACTCATGTTGAGAGATGGGGGCCTTATTTCCCAAGCCTCTGGGTCAGGGGCACTAGCAAACTGATTTTCCCCTCATCTTCCTTTTCCCCGCCCCCAAATTCGTGACAACCCCTTTCCAACCCAGGGACGTCGGATTGTCAAGGAATACCCCCCTCCTCCCTCCTCCTCCGTTTCCCCCGGGCAAAAAGGCTTCAACACGGCCCTGACTTGCCTCAATGATGCACCCTAAGCTGATGCGCCCCCCTTTTGCACTAGCCCGGACCCTGAACAACTGCCTAATGAAGCCCCGATAAAATTGAAAAACCCTGTCGGGGGCCCCGGGTGGATTTCGACGGAGAAAAAGGCCCCCCTGTCCCCCTTTTCTGGCCCCGCCCCCCTCCCCCCGCGCTGGGGGGACCTAAATGTTTCAAAAAGTGTCCAACATCTTTGTTCCAGAACTAAGAAAAACCAAACAATGCTCATGTTGAAAAGGGGGCATTGCCGCACGGGGACCTTTTTTTGGGGGCCTTCTTCAAAACTGGAAAGGGAAAGGGGCAGGCTTTTTCACCTGCCTCCACTCTCGGTGGCTCAACACCCCGAGGTCCGCACCGCGGGCTGTCGGGCCTGGTCACTTCGAAACTGTGAAAATGGCATTGCGCTGCTCCCCAACAATCGCTGGGGGAAATGTGGGGGGTGGAATTCCAGCATTTTTCCCGGGCGTCAAAGTTTTTTTTTCTTCCCCCCCAAACCGGGAAAGGGACAAAAGGGGCCTGGCTGCTAGATTTCCCCGCTGAAACGGAAAGGGCAGGTCGTAAAAACTGGCGGAAGGAGAAGGGGGTGGGAAAAGGGCCCTCGGGTGGGGCTGGTGGTACTCGGGTGACGGTGGAAGCTAAAGGGGGGGGAAGGCTAAATCTCTGATCATGACTCTAGAGCCATGGGCAGCTAAAGGAATACCCCTTGGGTGGTGGGGCGGAGGAGGGGGGGCGGAGACAGAGGGTTTACAGTGGTTGGAACCCCCCGGCTCTTAGGGGCCCTTTTTTTGGCCAAGTGTTGCCTTCCATTTCAACTCATGCTTTCGCTGCATGTGACAAGACATGTTGGGGGGTGGTCAAACACCAAAAATTTTTTGCCTCTACTTAGGGGTTTTTCGGGAAAGGGGCATAGACTTTTTTGCTGGGTGAATCAGAGGCTTTTCTCAAAAAAGGGCCCCGGCTTGAGAGGTCCTGGACCTTTTTTTACGGTGATAAGCGAGGAGGCCCGGGGTTTTTTGCTGAAACCTGGCTGGGCGGGAAAACATTTTTCAGCCGGGCTTCTGCGACCGCCCCCCTCCCTTTTGAGGCCCGGGACCCCTACTGACCCCTTTAACCCCTTTTTCTTCCCCTCGTCCAGTGATGAAGCTCTCGCAAGCAAAAATTTTGCTGAAAGACCACTTGGATCCCGCAATTCCCTCATCATCCCTCAAAAACACAGGTGACTTGGTCGTCCTGGGCATTCTGCATCCAGGGGCTACAAGGGAAGAGGGACTGCAAGGCGTTGCCGACCCCCCCGGGATTTTTGCCCCATTGACCGGCTTCCTTCCTCAACTGATTTGGGATCAAAACTGGGCGTCAGAGCAGGGCAAAATCATCCTCTTTGGCCTCTGGGTATTTTTTAAAAAGCCTTCTGACCCCAACCGCATTTTGTCATCAAAGAGGTCTTCAAAAATTTGGGTTATCCACATGGGGGGTAACACGAGTTGACATTTGGGCTGCCTTCGCTTCATGTTTTGGGCATGCCCGAAAGATGCGATGACGACATTTTGGCCCCTGACGGGAGGACGAGGAGGGGAAGACTGCTGGATCAGGTTGCATTAAACCACTGAAAACAATTGGCAACACTGTTCGTTACTGGATTCACAAGGGGCCCGCCCCACGATGGGCAGGCCCCGACCCTTTCCCGCAAACCCCACGACCCTGGCTTTCTGTTGTCGCCCCCGTTCCCCAATGGGGAAAGGGGCACCTTCCCTCGTAACCCCCTACCTCCATGTCCAAACCCCCCCCTTTGGGTCGCTTTTCCACCTCATTTTTTCCCAATTCCCAAAAAAATAAAAATTTTTAGAAAGGATGGAAAAAAGTTTTGGAAAGTCCTTATTAAAAGACGGCAAATCCCAGCAAAAATTAAATCCCTCTAAATTCCTACAGCCAACTAGGGTTAGAAACTGAAAAGTTTTTTTTTTGCGAATCCTGGAAATGCGGTCTGGGGGAAGAACCCCCAAAAGACCAAAAACAACATGGTTTTCCCCCTTATTTCCCAGGGAAATTTTCAAATGCCCATAAAAACTAGGAATTGATAGTTTTTTTAACAAACTACATACAAGTGGGGCTATCTGGGCCCAAACTGAGATTCACCACGGCAATAAAACAAATTTAGAAAATTACCCGGGTGAGAAATTGTGTTTTTTGCAGCAATCACAAACGAGACAATTTGCCCAAAAAATTGGTTTTTTATCAGAATTGTTTTGTTTCAATGTGGGTATTTTAAAAACTAGGCCGCACCACGGTAAATACAGCTATTTAAAAACTTTTCGGGGTAATAAAAGTAATTTTTTTCACCTATCAATACACCTGCGGTGACACAAAAAATTGGGGGGTAAATTTAAATTTAAGTGAAAAGGGGGCTCTATGAACAAAGCTGGAAATGTGCCAAAGTGAAAAAAAAAACCTATCTAAATGTATAAAAGGAAATAAAAGTGGAGTTTTGGGGACTTTCAAATACACCTGCGGGGGACTACAAAATTGCTGGGATTCAAATTTAAGTGCAAAGGGGGGCTCTATAAACAAAAACTTTGGGCCCGCGCCCCAAAATTAAAAAAAAACACCTATCTGAAATGTATACCCGGGGTTTAAAAAAGTGGGGGTTTTGGGGACCCAATCAAATACACCTGGGGGTGACAAAAAAATTGCTGTAAATTTAAAAATTTTAAATGCAGGCTGCACAACCTTACAATTAAATTTCACCAAAAAAATGCCAAAAAAATGTTAATAAAAACCCATTGGGAATGGGAGGGTCCCAAATCTAAACAAAATCTGGGTCTGGGGGGGGGGGGAAAATCCACCCCCCCTTTAAAACCTTTAAACCTGTCTGTTGCTGTGTTTTGCTCCGCAGCCCCCCCAAAAACCCACCCCCCCCCCCCCCCGCGGCTTTTACGCCACTAATTGCCCTTTTAAAAAATTTTCAGGGCCAAAAAACTAAAAACTGCAAATCTCTAAACTACCCTAATTCTAATGTTCACCCGGGTAAAACATAGTTTTCCCGTGTGAACAAATAGAACGTTTCGCTGAGCTGTTTTTTAGAGAGAGCGAGCACCCCGTCCTGCTCTTATGCGACACAGACACACACTGAGGCAGAAAAAGGAAACGCTGTTCTAAAGTAAAACGAGGGCATGTGATTTTTCCAGGGGCCCAAACCCCAACCATACAACCCTCACAGTCATGACGCCCCACACCCCCGCTCACCCTGCTCTATTCTCTAATCTGATTTGGGTGGCCGGGCCCAAAAATTTACAGGGAAAAACTGAAAAGGCGCAATAATTTAAAAGATTTATGCGAAAATTTTTTAAACCCAAAATATCGTGTGATCGAAAAAAACCGATCAAAAAAAAAACCGGCCGATTCAACTTTGTCGATAATAATCGCTCAACCAAAACACTAACAATAAAAGATGTCGACCAAAAAAGTCCCCCCCTGGGGTTTTGGCCCCCCCCCCGGGGGCAAAGAGGTAACATTGAACCAGAAGTTAAGTTGCATTGGGAGTGAGGAGGGATCGGTGCATAGAGTAGCGGTAAGTTAGCCTTGTGTCTAACCATCTTCAATCCTGCAATGCAATCACATGTGGTGCGATGGTAGCCAAGTCAACTGGAGGCCAAATAATGACTTCTGGGATCGACATGTACAGAAGCCTATTAGGCCCTGCCATAGACATGGTCTAATAGGCTTTCTGTCTAAAGCATATACATAGCAATATAGTAATGAATTGATATGTATTATGAATATGATCAAGTGATTTATTCTTGTGAGAAGAGGGCTTTAAAAGTGGTGGATCCTGTAAAATGAGCACGTAGTTCCCTTTCTTCAGTTGGTATATTTGATTATTTAGAGGGGTTGTCCAGTGGAATAAAATTAATTTGAAATGAGGCCGGGTGGAGAAAGAAAAAAAAAAGTTATACTTACCTAGCTGACCCCTGCAACTAAGGATCCAAAGCTTCCTGGTTTAGACTGCTCTACACTTCTGGACGCTTATTCTGACACACAGGAGAGGCTCCTGCTCCATTGTAAGTGAAGAAGAGTGAATCCAGAGAAGCTCTAGAGCAATGGTGGGGAATGGGTTGGAAAGTATAACTTTTTTTTTTTTTTTTCCGGCAGCCTGGCCCCAGTTCAAATTAATTTTGTTCTGCTGGGTAACACCTTTAACCCTTTACCGACATTTGACGTACCCATACGTCAAAGTTGGGTAGGGGTTCCCGCAAATTGACGTATGAGTACATTATGGTGAACTTGCGAGCCCCCACAAACGAAACTGCAGATCCGTCAGGGAACCTGGGGTTTAATTGTCGCTGGCATCATCCAATCCCCCCGGCCGGAGTGGCCCCCCGGCCGGGGGGGATTAACCCTTCGATGCCCCCGGGAAAAAAGAACAAAATAAAGTACCCATTTTGGTATCGCCACTGCGTAACGACCCCCCCTTTAAATCGTCAGTTAAAAACCTGTACATGAACGCCATAAAAAAACCCCCCAAAAAACAGTACAGAATTGCGTTTTTTTGTTATCCCGAAAACCAAAAAAAATGGGGTAAAAAGTCATAAAAAACTCATATCAACATCAAAGTGGTGCCTTTTTAAAACCAGTTCATCCCAAAAAAAAACCCTTACACAGCTCTGTATAGGGAAAAAATTAAAAAAGTTAGGCTATCAAAGAAGCGGGGCATAAATATTGTTTTACACAATAAAAACATTTTAAAAAATAAAAAATAAAATTGTGCTTCCACATAAAAAAATACTTAAATTGGGTATCACCGAACGTCTAAACCCACAGAGTAAAACTAACTTTCACGGATACTGCTGTGAGCGCTATTAAAAAAAAAATAAAAAACACTGCTGGGTTTGCAGTTTTTTCTTCACCCTGCCTTAAAAAAAAAGGATTTAAAAGCGATCAAAAGTCTTGTCCCCCAAAAAATGTCCAATAAAAATTCAATCAAACCCGCAAAAAAAGTCCCAATACAGCTCTAAAAACAAAAAAAATAAAAAAATTCTGGCTCTCATACTGCGGCGATGAAAAAACGTTTTTCCTTTTCAAAAAAAAATTTTTTTTTATTGTTAAAGCAGAAAAACATGAAAAAAAATACAAATTTGGTATCGCTTATTCATATAAACCCGCTGAGTAAAACTAGAAAGTCATTTATCTGCACAGTGACGCTGTAAAAAAAAAAAAAAAACCCTACCAGGTTGTGTATTTTGTTCAAAACCCTCACAAAACCTTAATAAAAAGTGATCAAAGCACACATCCCCCCGAAATTGGACATTAAAAACATCACCATCTTCAAAAAACAACCCCAAATCAGCTCCGATACAAAAAATTTTAAAAAGCTATGGCGTCGAATGGACAACATAAAAACACAACTTTTTTTAAACTCACTTTATTGTGAAAAATTAATAAAAATAAAAAACTATATAAAATTGATATCATTGTAATTATACCGACCCCCAATAAATTTTCCTGTCATTTCCCCCGTATGGCAAATATGTAAAAAGAAGCCCAAAAACAATGGGGGAAAAAGCGTTTTTCCCCCCTTTTCATGGCCTAATTAAAAATATACGGAAAATTTGGCGCCCAAAAAAGGCAAAATACCCCCCTAGTGAGATCCCTGGGGGGTTTTGAATCCAAAATGGGGAAACTTCGGGAGGTTTCACCTGTTCTAGTACTTTGGGGGTTTTGCAGAGGCGACAGGGGCCCCCCAAAATCTGTGCCCCAAAAGCCAAATAGCGCTCCCTCCCTTGTAACCCCTGCCAAACAGCAGTTTCTGAACTTGGAAGAAATTGCCTATTTGGGGGGCTTTTTTCCCCAGGATTCCTTGTAAAAATGAAACATTTTCAGCTAAAATTGCAGATTATTGGATTTTTTTTTTTTTTTTTACTTTCAGAGCCGAACTCTAAAATAATTAGTGAAACACCCGTGGGCCCATAACTCACTGCTCCCCTGGATATATTCCAAAAGGGGTTTTATTTCCCAAAATGGGGTTTTTTTAGGGGGTTTTTTTAGGTTTTACCTCTTAGGGTGTCCCAAACCTGAAAGGCGCCTAAAAAAAATTGTAAAGAAAATGAGACCCCCGGTCCGATAGGGTTTTGAAGTTGTGATTTAGCCCAAAAGCGCATAGGGCACATGAGGCATCTAGAAAAAGTCAGAATCTGAGGAAACGATATTTAAACGCATTTTTCCATGGTCCCAATACCTTTCCAGTGAATAATTTTAAAAAAAATTGAAAATCTGCAAAAGAAGTTAAATTTTTTACATTTCACCTCCCCTTTTTTTAAATTTTGTGAAACATCTAAAGGGGCAAAAACTTCTTAAAACTTTTTTTTAATACTTTTTTTGGGTTTTTAGTTTCTTAATGGGGGCATTTTTTGGGGTATTTAACATACAGGCCCCCCCAAAACCACGTCAAACTGGACTGGTCCCCAAAAAAATCTTTTTGAATTTTCTTTAAAATGGAAAAATGACTAAATTATTTCTAGGCCCCCCTTTAAAGTTAAAAAAAATAAAAAAAAAAAATGATGCCAACCTACAGTAGACATATGGTAAATTAGTTAAAACTATTTTGGGGTGGAATAAATATCGTTTACACGCAGAAATTTTAAATTTGAAAATTGTAATTTTTGCAAATTTTCATGATTTTTGAAATTTTTTTTTCAAATAAACAAGGACTTTTTGGACCAAAATGTTACAACTTAAAGCACAATGTTCCGAGAAAACAATCTCTGAATCACTTGGATAGGGAAAAACTCAAAAATTATTCCCCCATAAAATGGACACATGTCAGATTTAAAACCAGGGCTCTGTCGGAAAACCAAAATGGCTCAGCATAAGGGTTAAGAAGGAAAAATTTTCCTGGCACGCTACACCCCACGCCATGTAGGGAGCCTGTTGGTAAAAGAAGTGGTCCACAGTCGTGAAGAGCCCTTTACCAGGGGTGGGTGGGTCCAAGCTGAATCTTTGCACAAGGGCCCATCACCCTTTAGCTATCACCCTTGTGCAGCACAAATTATTGTCAGAGCACTATCTGTTCCCGATTATTTTTTGGGGGGCTCCACATGTTTGGCACTATTACTTTTGGGACACTATGTAGGCACTATTCCTGACCGAAGGAAAAATCTGCATAGCATAGTTATGATTGGAGGGTTGGTATGGCAATGATTATTGTCAGAGGCACTGGGCAGCATATTAGAAACTGTATTATGGGTAGCAGCAAGATACAATGTCAGGCTACAATGGGAAGTTGGTGTTCGGAAGGTGGGACCGGTATGATTGAAAAGTGAGGATCTTAGGATTTCTGGGCAGCAAACAGAAATAAATTGTGGATAAAGTAAGTGTCATGGTTGTCTGTCTGGATGGAGAAGATGAAATCAAAGAGCATCCACCACTAGATAAAACATCACCTGTAAGATGGGGGCTGTAAGAAGAAGACTAAGACCCATCGCAAACTTTTGAATGCTCCCTTTCCCCCCGGACCAATTCCCCTATAACCACAAATTTTTATCATTACCTTTTAATAATACAAAAAGGACTCTAAGCAAATACATTGGACCAGGTATCCAACAGTATATGTAATACCACCAAAATGGTAGAAGGGTAATGTCACCAATATACACCAAACAAGAAACAAAAAGGACTTAATACCCAAAATTAGAACAGAAATTAATTTTGGATAAAAGAAGCGTCATGGTTGTCTGGTTTGGTGGAAAATGAAATCAAAAGAGGGGATCCACCACTAGAAAAAACCCCCACCTTAAGGAAAAGAACCCATTGCAAACTTTTGAATGCTACCCTTCCCCCCGGACCAATTCCCCTATAACCACAAACATTTATCAATACCTTTTAATAATAGTCTTACAGTTGTGAAATAATTAAAGAAAATTACTTCCACACCACTACCAAATAACTTTACCAAACAAAATTTGCCAACTTTTCCAAAATACCCTTCAAAAGGACCCAAAAAATACGCCAGAACAAGACCACATTTTACCACCACATAGTGACTGGATAATACCACTATACTATTACTGAGTAAAGATTAGAATAGAAAAATTAATTTTACTGCCACACAGTGACCATATAGTGGTAGATACAAGCTCTAGACGGGCCCTTTGCAGAGGTATAAGTGGTTACAGTACAGTTACATCCAGTAAACTCAAGGTGTGCTTCTCTATGAGTCGACCTTTTTCCCCTGTTCTTTTCCATTGGTCCAGCCGCCATGGACTTCCCCCGGGCCCGACTCACCCCCTGCAAAATTTTTCCAAAAATGTTTAGAATCCTCGCTTTTCTAGAATCTCTCTACCCGATTTCCACCTTTGTCCAAACATATTTTGTCTGTGAGTACATATATATACAAGCAATAGAGTAACAATGTTTTGAAATGTTGACTTTCAGGCTCCAATCCAAAATCCATCAGCTTTGAACGGAACTTCATCATTGTATGAAAATCATTTTGGCTACTCATACAACTATTTACACATGCTTGGGCTGCAAAAATTTTTGTCATGTAACTCATTTTTACTAGTTTTCCACAAATGTAAATACTATTTTTTATTATTTTATTAGCATTTTGTAACTTCAATTTTGGTTTTGCACACTGTCTGAATCCATCTGGGCTCTGGGAAATTTTGGGAAAGGGGGGAGAAGCCCCCACAGGCCCCCTTTTTGGTTGTAACTCCTCAATTTGCTTTTTTACCCACCGATCTTGGAAAGCAAGACTCGGGGGGTCAAAAGCAAATTGAGGGTTTTTTACACCCAACAAGGGCCTGTGGCTTTCAGCCCCTTTTCCCTAATCCTTGTGATTGCAGATGCTAAGTAGAGGGGGAAAAGGCAAAAAAAAACTCTACAAGCCGTTCTTTTGTACTCTCCCCCTTGGGGGAGATCTTCCTTCCTGAGCTCCCGATGCCTCCCAACAGTCAGCCAGTATCTTTTTCTGCTCTGCACTGAAAGGGACAAAAATCCCGAAACAGTGTTGTCTTAGATGAGAGGATCTGGCTTGGCTTTAAAAAACCTTTTTGCTTCCCAAAATCGGTGGGTCAAAAGCAAAAAAATTGAGGATTTTGTTACAACCAACAGAGGGCGCTGTGGGCTTCTCAGCCCCTTTCCATAAAGCCTTGTGATTGCAGATGCTAAGTAAGGGCAAAAAGGAAAAAACAAAAATCTAAAAGCCGTTCGTTGGGTTCTTCCCAAAGGGAGTTTCCCCTTTCTGGGCTCTGGATCAGATTAAAGCAGGTTTTTTGGCCAAAATCTGATCCCAGGCTCTTCTACACTTTCCCAAAAAGTTGGTGAAAAGGACCGGAACAAAACAGCTTTTTCTTCAACTCTCCCCACAAGATTGGTTTTGGGTTTGAGGTCTGGGGACTGTGGGGGCCCATACAACAACTCTACCCCATTGCCATTGAACCATTCCTTCTCCAACCTTGATGTCTCTTTGGTTGTTTGTCCTCTGGAACCTATGTTGTCCTTTTTTACCCTATAATTTTATCTATGAAGTAATCATGTTTAGGCCTCAATATAGAAACTTGGGTCAACACCCTCCTGGTCAAGTTCCATCTTTTGGGTGTGAAAAAAATCCCCATTCATTTGGCTTTTTCCACCAAAACAGCAGTTCTTCCAGTTTTCGCCATAGCCCCTTTTCCCTTGATCCCTTTCCAAAACCCCTTTGCCCCCTCAGGGCCCGGTCTATTGACTTTCATTCATCGCTCCAAATCACCCGTTTCCAATCTTCCATTTTCATACTTTTTTGCAAACTGGAGGCAAGCTTCTTATGACAAAATTTAAGTGAGGTTTTCTTCCCCTTTTTTTCAGGGTCCTCATTCCGCCTGTGTAATGTGTGTTGCACAGTGCTTGTGTGGATGTCTGTGATTCACTCTTAAAGCATAGAGCCGCCCCCACTGCTGGTCTTAGCGTCAGAACTGATCACCTTTTTATGAGCGACTTTTTATCAAAATTTTGCTTAACGTCCCCTTTGGTTTTGAATGGATGGACGGTTTCATTTCATATTCTTCTCGCTGTCAGGGCCTCACACATGCATTTTGGGAAATTTTTTTGGGCCAGAGACACTATTTTTGGCTGGAAAATGCTGCTTTCTTTTCTTCAGAATTTTCTTGTGGCTGCTAAACCAGTGACCTTTCGCTTGGGAAATCAGCCAATAACACACTGGCTATTAGGGAATGTGAGAACGGGTTTTAAATTTTGTAGTAACAAAAGAAAAGATTGTCCCCCCAAGGACAAAACAGTAACAATGCAGTTAATGAAAGAATCGCAGAACTAAGTAGATGCAAAAAAAGTTGAAGGTAAAAGTTAGTATGATTACCAAGATGATTTTCTATAAAAAAAATGGGGTTCATGTTTTAAAACTGAGTGGAGATAAGATATGGAGCCTGAAAGTCAAAAATTAAAAAATTGTTACCCCTTTGTTGTCGATGTAAAATATATTTATAGGATTATTTTTGAAAACAAAAAATTAAAAAAATTGTAAATATAAAGTGAAATTTTTTTCATTTGGGCAATCTGTTTCCCGGGGGGTGGGAATCTTTTCCCCCGCGGGAACCTTTCCTGCTCCTGTCTTTTAAATTACCCTCCTCTTTGAAGAGGGGTGAAGATTGGGAGCATAGCCTGGGAAGACTCAAATTCCTTGTTTTGATTGAACCAAAGGACCAACTTATTATATATTTTGGGAGTCAGAGTCCATTTTGTAACGACTCCAACTCCGACCCCAACTCCTACAAAATGGGCACCGACTCCACGACTCCGACACAGCCCTGGTGAAAACAACCTGACTGAGAAAATTTTTTAGTAAAAGGTAGAAATATTTGTAAAACTATAGCAGATGGCAAAATGTTTATCAAAAGTGTGAACACTCAGATGAGATAATATAATTTTACCATCTACATTAAGCACATGCAAAAAAAAATTGGTTTTATTTAAAATTACTCCTTTTATGGCTTTGTGGAAATGTGATAATTTTAGATCCCTTGTATTTGATGTAACATCCTCTTTAGTTTTCTAAATTAGGAAGTAGATGGTTGTCTCATTCAGTTTTATATCCTTATTCTGCACCATAAAGTATTTTCCTCTTAAAAAAACAAACAAAACAGTTCCTTAGCACAACTCAGCAAAATATTGTTTTTATCTGTGTACATCCTACGCTAATTTTTTTTAACAGGTTGAACAACGGGTCAATAGAATAGTTACTCAAATTATTATTTTTGCCCTTTCTCCATTATGCATAAGGCTTTTTTTTTTAACCCCCTTTTTCCCAACAGGGGTTTTGTTTACATCATGTTAATTTTTTTTCTCCCAGCCATAACTTTTTTTTTTTTTTTTCCCTCTAAAGAATGTGAGGGCGTTTTTTGGGGGGACATGATTGTTTTACTGATGGTTTTTAATTTCTATATTGTACTATAAAAAGCACAAAAAAATTATTTTTAGGCGGGTTAACATGGAAAAATAATGCAATTTTTTGATATTTTTGTGGGGGTTTTATTTACATGGAGTTCACTATGCAGTGTAGATGTCATTTTATCTTAATTCTGCAGGTTGGGACCATTCTGGTGTTACCAGTTCTTTGACGTTTTCTTTATGGTTTAGTAAAAATCATATTAAATTTTTTTTACTGCAACAGCAATTTTTACAACCAATAACTTTTTTTTATTTTTCGGGTCTGGTAGTCTTATTTTTTTTTATTTTTGGGGGGGGGGGGGGAGTTCGGTTTGTGTGAGTTTTTTTTTTGGTATTATTTTAAAATACAGGGAAATTTTTGTTCCACTTTTTATTCCAATTTTTGAGGATATAAAGTGACCAAAAAAGTCAATTTTGTATTTTCTGTATTTCTATAGTGTTCACCAAATAGGATGAATAATTTTATATTATAATAGATTGGACTTTTATGGAAGCAAATTTGTAAAACTTTCTTAGTTTTTTTTCCTTGTAAAATTTGGGGGTTTAATGGCAATTAAGGTGGCACCTCTTGGGGGCCTCAACAATTGGTGCCCTGCAATCTCATCATTGGGTCGTGGGGGGAGGAAGGGGATCTAATTGGGGACCAGGACCTATTTTTCAATCCCTTGGATGCCACATTGTGTATACCACTGGGTCTATATTTATTTAGGGAGTGAGGTGTTAAAGGGGTTGTCTCCACAAAGA